>APFE030103037.1:0-35892 GCA_000404065.3 Pinus taeda | reverse complement strand
ATTTATTTTATTAATATTTTATTAATATTAATATGAAAACCCTTGATACTATGCTTCCAAAGGCCTGGAGGGGTTCATTTGTCTGATTAGGGGAAGCCAATGAATCGAATGGTTCAAATGGATCGATCAAAAGGAAAGCAGGATGATATCTTCTTGGGTCCATTCTAACTTTGTCACTAAGATGGTGAGTATATTGATTTTAGAAACCCCATTGACTCAGGCAACTCTCTATCAAATCTTCGCTTCACATGAACACAACCCCTTTGATGAGACCGACATGATTGGTGCTATGAAGTAAACAATAACAAGAATGGGAATCAATGGTTCAAATTTTCTCTCAACTTGAACAACGACATGCCACTGAATGAAAAATCTAACTAATAATATATGCAACACTGACTGGTTGAGATTCAATGGAATATAGACATATTAACAAGCATATGAATTGCAGGGTGAGTAGGCATACATGTTATACAAATGAAACTTCAATTCTTCAAAATTCGTCAAATGGATGAGGAAGATTGTGAGAACCAACAATTACAACTGAGCAGAAATGAGCCACCAACAGAGAAGGAATGCATGAATTGTGGGTCAGGTCCTGAAGAAAACAATTCTGAATTTTTCCCTTTAAACAGGCATGCATTCTACGTGGAGGTCGCATATAGATTCTAAGTGGAGTTCCACAGGCTGACTAACAGAGAATTGCGAGGTCAAACTAGTGGGGCAGAGGTGGTAGGTCAGACCAGCGTGCACCCAGAGGCACAAGCAGGCTCATGTTAGGTGTTATCACTTAGAGAATACCCTGGCTGCAGGGAGAAACCCTAAGGTAACATCAAACCACTTTTAGGGTGAAAGTTGGCCCTTCAAGCCAGAGGGGGATCTCTCCATAAAACTCAACTACTCTATGGTCACTGTAGTAGAAGGTTTTCACAATTGAGTTCAAGTGGCTAGATTTGGGTTTAGGTATAAGATGTTTGGATGATCCTCGAAACCTACCATTGGGCATGGAGTCAAGCTATCAACCAAATGAAATCACAGATCTAATGAGCAAATTGCACAAAGCATGGGAGTAATACGTCCTTTGGAGATTTCGAAGAAAGATGAACTGGGAGAAAACAAAGCTTATAAGAGCTAAGAACAAGAAGTATTTAATGAATGATAATTTAAGAGAGGAGTATTAAATGAAATCCAATCTCATTAAACTATCATTTCAGACATGAAGGAGACAATTAATAACAGAGAAATACTGACAGGGAAATGAAACACGTGAGTTTTATACTAGCTGCTCATCAAACACTGCAAATACATTTAAGATTTCTCAAACATTTCCAGATTACAAGTAAATTTTCAAATGATTTCCAACCTTGTTTCATTATTCATAAACTGTCTTTATAGAGTTTCACATAAGAGTTTGCAAAATAATAAAATCTTCATAATTACAATACTGAGATATTATAAAATATCATTTAAGTTCATGCATGAAAAAGATAAACTTAGAAAATATTGAATGAATCCTAGAAAAACTGTAGGCAAATTTGCTAAAATCTAGGAAAAAATAAAGTGATCTAGTCAATTGTCTAGCTGGAAAATAGAGCAAGTTCCTCTGTAGATTATCATTGTTGTTTCAACAAAACAGGTCCCTTTGTCTACTTCATCAACACTGCCCCTGGATGTCTTCTGCTACTATGCGATTTTGTGGAAAAATCGCTGACGCGCAGGTCGTCGGCATTACTGATTTTATGATCTGAGATATAGCTGACAACTAGGAGGTCAATCCTTTTGAATATTGCTGACAACAGAGATGTCAGCGTCTCTGTTTCGTTTTAGAAAAAATTGCTGACAGGCATGCTGTCGACATTTTCCTGTAGGTTTTGTTTGCTAATCAATATGCCTAGTTTGTTCAAAATAGCTGACAGACACATTGTCAAGCTTTTCAGAAACGCTGACAAGGGCATTGTCAGCTCTCTCGACTTTCATACTGTATACAAAACTGGCAGGTCCATTGTCAACGAAATGCAAAAATTGATTTTTGATTTAAACAAATGGACAAAATTGGTTCTGATACCCTGGCATATTAGTTGAGGGTACTGGTAGCTTCGAGTAACACATCCAACTTGTCTAATCTTTGCTTCTTGTTCTTTCTAGTCTCCATGGGCTTTGCTTTGGCAACCTGTTTATTTCCTTTCTTATTAGGGCTTGCAAGCTTATTCTCGGACTCTATAGACCCTTTCTTAGACTTTGTAGGTTTCTCATTGATGATTAAGTCTTTCAGAGGTACATCATCTATGTCAATGACTTGTTCAGCTAAGTTTGGGTTGCTTCTAAGCTTGATTTTATACCGTAGCTTGTTTGTTGGCCTAGTGTGCCTATTACCTAGTCTGAGAAGCTCAGGTGCTGGTTCCCTTTCCTCTATTATTGGCTTCTGGCCCTTTAAATCTTCAGCATGGGTGTTCTCTGAGGGTAAAGTTGAAAAACTAGTGGAGTCAATGTCAGATTTTTGGCTTCTCAACAATGTAGGCTCTGGCTTGTGAAGCCGAGCACTCTTTTGATAGGCCTTGGGAGTTTTTGGGGCAGTTGAGGTAGATGGGGCTTCTGAGTTTTCATACATGATGGGAGTCTAAACAGAAACTTGCCTCTGAGTCTTATTCATCCTCCTGATAGTTTGGGGTCTTTCTCTTTTCCTTCTGGCAGGTTGAGGATGGAACCCTCCCCAAAAAAGGAAATCGTTCCAAGTCCTTCCGAGCTTAATCAACCGGCTTTCTATCAAAAGTTTTATCAGTGTATTGTGATAAATAAAATGTGAAGGGTTAACCCTAGCCCTGTACCTAGCAACCATGTGCTTGAGGTTTTCTAGCAAGTAGAAGGCGGGGATTGATCCTAATCTACCCATCTAAATGTGCTAAGAAGTAAAAATGATACAAATTGATCCTATTATAACGACCCTTACAAGTAAAATACTATTGACCCAATCTTTTCGAACCCCGACCTTCCAATCTTTTGCTCTGTTCTCTTCCTTGAAGAAAGATGGAATGTCTATGCCTGCTAGAATATGGTTGTGAAAAACCCTGTCACCGTCCATGGGAAAAGCTGTGGCTTCGACAACTATGTGCTCTGTGACTTCAAATGTTAGACCACCGACTTCTACATGGCTCCCATCGAAACCTGCTGCAAATGGTTGAGCTACCAAATCGTGGTAATTGGAACACCGATAGAAGAACCGACTCCACCCTGCATGCTGGAACAAATGTAGGAGATCAGGACATTCAATAACTTCGACTCTTGAGGTTCAGTTCGGTCTAGCATGCCTTCCTTTCCGATTCTGGTTGGTACTATCCACGGGATTCGATGCTCTGTCCCCGCAGTGGAAATAGCTTCAATTGCCAAGTGGAGAATTCGGACAACTGCCGAATATAACTGCTGACAGGATATGAGGTGCAAGATACAGTGAACCCACATGCGTCAAGTTAAACTTAACATCACGTTTGATCACGAGTGTGAATCATGATCAATAATTACATGAAATTGATTACATAGCACCTTTAATCATTACATAAGGTAAGCACGATCAAATTCCTACTTTACCCTTTCGATCATAATAGACACCTGCGCTTAAAATACCGACGCTGATGTGGTCAGCACAGACAGCACTTTAAATATTAAAAAATAACTTAATCGCTGACAATTGACCTGTCGGAAAAATGAGAAAATATTGCTATTCTCATTGTCAGCGATATTCACTTTCCAACTATATCGGGTCCCGAAACACTGCTAGGAGTATTAACCTTTTTATTACAACCTTAAATGCTGACAACACAGCTGTCAGCATTTTATAAAAATTACAAAAATATTTTTTTTGATGATAACATTAGGGATGGACAGGGGCGTTTAGTAGCCATAATAGGAAATTCTCAAGCCAAAATGGCAAATCTGACTGGCTGAGAGAGAGGAGTTACACTGAGTATGGCATGGGTGCCTAAACTTGGGACCTGTGGCTCTGATACCATGTCGGGCCAAGGAATAACTCCCGAACTTGGATGCAATTGCATTAATCATAACATAATTAAATAACATTAGAGAGCAACCTTTGGTGATTCATCTTCCATGGCCAGTTCCTAGTCTAACTGTTCATATTTCACTTTATTTACATATTTACAGTTTATTCACCCAATCCCCGAGGATTAGGTGTCTAACAATTTTGATGGAACTCTTGTCTTGTGATATTTGTGTTTATGTTCCTAATGTGTATAAATAACAACATTTGAGAGGACTTCTATTATTATAACCTGATTATTTTCATAATAAGTGCACATTTTCCTTCCAAGTGTCTCTTTATTTTTATATAATTATGAAATACTTATTGCTTTCTATGACATGGCAACAAAATCAACATTGACACTATACTAAGGTAATAATACATTAAGCTTAATAACAACAGATAATAAAAAATATACGATAACTATAGTAATATTTATAACAGAGATATCATTAAAATTAATGCATTTTATTAACATTAATTCTTTATTTATATCAATATAATATTTAATACTAGTCTTTAGCATTAGCCCACCTCAATTGAAACTAATGAAGGCAACATAAATACTTGAACATATAATTAAAACTTTGTTCAAACCAGTGTTGCAAACATCCTGATTTTATTGCAAAAAAAATTGTGAATTCACAATTTTTTGGCATAGCCGATGTTTGCCTATTTTTTCCGGTATTTTGGTGTTATTTTAATTTTTCCGACGTTTGCCAATTTCTACCGATATTTTCCCTATTTTTATGATTTTTTGGTTTTCTAGACCCTTTCCGATTTTGTCCTGACACTGACGTTTGCAATATTGGTTCAAACCTAAAATTAAGACTTGGATATAAAATTATAAATATTAGCCTTTGCATATCTTTTGTTTATTGTATTTCGCATGAAACATCAGGGTTGAAAACTTCAGAACATAGGGTTAGCCAGAAGCATGGATACCATGAGAATAAGTTCGCGTGGAAATCTTCACTGAATGATATAATGCTCTCTAGCTTAAAGCATAGTAAAAAGAAAGTACCAGTTATTTCACTGTATGTTGCATTGCTGGGAATGGAGAAATTAGATTAGAAAAATCTTTAAAGGCATAGAATTGATGGGTTTTAGATCATAATCTATCTTCTTGAACTACAATTCATTCTTAATAAATTGAGATACATAATGTTGGAAAAACAATTAATCTTTGATGTGTTTTCAAAATCCATATAGGCATTTTTTTTCGTGTCTATGTTTTGGTTACTTCCTAGATGGTTTCATCTTTAGAACTCACACTTATGATATTAATGCTATTAGTTTCAAAAGGATTTTATTTTGGGGTTTTATTTAATTGAACATTTTGTTCAGGAGCGACATGAATTGCCCCCCAATTTCAAGAGGGCGCTTGGCACAAAGCTAAGGCGGTTGGTTGCACAGGAAAAGGTTATAAAGGTTGGTACATTCAAGCCTTTTTACTCACATGTTATGTTGTTAGAAGGCACACTGAGAATTTATTGACATGGGAGGAAACATAAAAATTCAAGTAGACAACAGGCTATATTCCTATTACTTTTAAGAATTTTTTATAGGGAGCTAATTAAGTAATGGATAATATTATCACAAATTTGTTAGTTTTAGTTTCTTTTATGGTCTTGGTAATGTCAACATTGTGTGTTAGTTGCAATGTCTTCTGTGGGTTGTCTTGGGCAATCACTTCTTTTGGGACACATACTACTTTATTAAATTGAGAAGAACTTGGAAAATGCATTGCTCAGTGTCGGTGATAATCTGGATTCTAACAATGAAATTCAAAAACTAGCATCAAATCTCAAGTAATAAAATAAAAGCTTCTCATATTACAACCAAGTATTACAAAAGGGGCTATGGTGTAGGATAGAACCATATGGCCTTTTCTTATTGGTAGTCTTTTGAGGAAAATTCCTGCTCTGTTTGGATTGTAGGCAACACAATGGATGGATATTTGTAATTGCATTGAGAGAAGAATTGTACTTTATAGCCTATTCAGGAGTGGGGGGGGGGCTCATCAGTCTATAAATTTCTGTGGTTTGATGTTTCTCATGCAATTCAAAAATTTGACCTATATTTCGAGAGGTTTCCTTGATCCTCACATTGTGAATTATCAGTCTTAGGATTGTTGTGAGACATAAACCAAACAACAGCAACAATGGACTATATTCCAACTCTTAGCAACCCCTACCTACTAGGCAATTTAAGAGGAAAGATGCCAGGGTGTTCCAATAGGCTTCATCCCTTAAGGGATAACCTAAACACTTATCAAATCTTTAAACACAGCAGTGTTACCGAAAATCTAGCAGTGAAGTGCAAAGCCTTACTAGGTACTCTAGAACTAGGGCAACAATTAGATCCACCACCACTTGTCACCTTAGTGGCATATCCCCTGCTTCTTTGTGGTTGGATATTATCCCCACAAAGGAGGCCTCCCTAGCAAGATTTAGAGGTTAGACGAGTAAGGAACCCTAAGCCAAATAACTCTGCAAGGAGCTTGCAAATTATAAGCGCTAAAATGATCTTCAATAAAGATAGGCTGGGGGTAAAAAAGAGATATATTGGATTGGAAGAGACTACTGGCAAAACCTGTGAGGGCCGAGGCCAAGATAAGTTCTGTAGATTTTTAGTTCAACCCTCTTGTTAGCCACCATCAACTTATGGATTGCTGTTATAAGTTAGGGTTTCAAAAGAGAGCAATTTTACATCATAGAAATAGCCTTTTAAAGGTACGGCCACCAAGGGAGTTCAAGCTAAGTGGGTAAACAATGGATAGGTCAATAGAATGTTTTCGATGGCTGAAAATGTACAAAACAACAAACAAGACCTAAAGTCAGCCCCAAAAATGGGGATGAAAAGTGCATGAAGTGATAGATTTTGCCTACTTAATATTAATAGATGCAATACCAAACTTTAGGTCAATAAGTGCAATTTAGCTATAAAATGCAGATTTAACCAAACCCTAGCCTTAGTTTACCATAAAATAAAGAAAAATAGAAAAATGAGGTTGATTGAAACACAATGACTAGCGCCTTCAATCAATTGGGCAATGGAGTCAGTAGGACAGGGTCAAAAGGCTGAGGACCTTGGATAGAGGGAGAGGAGAGGGAGTTCTCTCCAATGCAAACCATAATGACTTCCTGTTTTAGCAGATTTCAGGTCAAAGGATGCAACCTAGTTCCTTTGATGGATACTTGATGACAAATTTTGCATAATAAGAAACAAGAGTTCATAAATGATATCACAATTTTAGATATGGCTCAAGATAAACCCTAATTTTAGTAATCAATGCAAAACATATCCTCCCCAAGACAATTTGCTACCGTACGTTGCCATTGCATCGAAGTGAAAGAGAGAGAACTAGTGTGCATTCTTTGTAAGAGAGAATTGAGTGTGTGTGATGATAATCCTAGTAATTTGACTCCCCCCTATATAGGAGGGTAACCAAGTTGAATTACTTTAATTTACAATTAAATTCCATAAAACATGACTGCAAGCATAAGGTCACAAGCCGACCCATAAGATAGCATTCAAGACTATAAAATATAACAAAATTGCCTCTTTTCAATCCACACTTTTGGGAATAATGCTCTCCAACAAGACACCATCCTGAAAGTTAGTGTCTCCATCAAACAAGGTGTGCTAGCAATGGTCCAATAGTGCTCCTCATTCCAAGTCAGCTCATTGACATGAAGGATGCATCTTCAAGCCACAACTCCTCGAGCCATATGTCATCATCAAGAGGCCACATGTCATCAAGAAATGTTGTACTTGTGCCAGCACTTCCAAAGTATCTCAAGTTGTCATAATCATCATCTGGGCTCTGGAACAAGGCAGCACCTATCAAGAAGGTGCAAGGCCAACCTGGGGGTGTCTATCTCAAGTTGTCATCATCCTCATCTGGGCTCTGGAATAAGGCAGTGCCCATCAAGAAGGTGCATTGCTAGCCTGGAGGCATCCCAGGACCTTTGGGGCACATCACCAATCCTGGTAATGTCCTGGCCTTTGGTCTCAGTGTTTCAGCATCTGGAGGTGTAGGTGTCATACATTCTTGTGAGGGTTGCTCAATAGCCAACGCTGATCTCTGTGGGGGAAACATTATGGCTGCAAGGTCACAAGTGCTCCTCTGACTGGGCTAGACGTCTTCTCCATTGTGCTGTAGAAGTGTCAAGCCATCCCTTAAGTGATATGCACTACACTAGTGAACTCTTGGTGTATATCAAGAATTCAACAGATCTATGATGTGCTCCTTGTATGCCAACAGGCCATGTCAGACTTAGTACATAGATGTCTCAGTTTTAACTTTTTACTCCTTTTCTGCAGATGTGAAAAGAAGCACAGACATAGTTGATGAGTCGATGTTTCGTATTACTCTTAATAAGAAAGATTCATTGCTATGTATGTTGTTGCATTTTTCATGTTCCCGAGGTTGTGGATTGATGATCGAGAGTAAAAGTATCCATTTACATTTTGACTATTTTTAATGGTACTTATGCATCTATGTGGCAGATTCGCAATAGTTACAAGCTCAAAGATATGACATCTACAGAAGTGACATCTGAAGTCTTGGGATCTGCAATTCCAATTGATAATTCAATGCAATACTCTAATGCATTCACCAATACAATTGATACCTTTTCAGTAGATAGAGTAAATGAAGCTTCAATGGCTGCTGCCATGAAAGTGGCCGATGCAGAGGCCGTGTCTGCCATGGCAGATAAAGCAGTGGAAGAGTCTGAGTTAGCTGCAATGTTAGCAGAGGAATCAGATATGATTTTTGAAGCAGCATCTGAAGTATTTGAACAATGTAAGAGATAAATTTTTAGCTTCTGTGAATTATGTGAAAGTTTTGATATATATTGTGCGAGGATTCTCATTTGAATGTTTACCTCTACAGTGTTGCAGGATGGGGTGCTTGTACTTTCTTAATAAATATGAGTTGCCGCAAATGCTCTACATTCCAGAGTGAGCCCTTTTCAGCAGTTCAGGAATGCAACTATGTACAGAATTTTGTCATTGGTAATGTCAACATGGCATAGAGCTTTGGTTGCAACCAGTATGTTCTTGCAAAATTTAGGGGGGTCTGCTTCCTTTCCAAGCTTTGCCACTCAGTATTTAGTTAATTAAGTTGTTGCACTGATGTTCAAAGGGATTTGTCCCTTGCTTTTTTAATTCTAGGTTTAATCTTGACATTAACGGTGCTGTTTTCCTTTTTAATTGTCAGAATCCAGTGTTTGGAAAAAACTAATTGTATATATGAAGAGAACGGGTCTCTGTTCTTTACGTCTAAGATTCTTGGAACGTTCCACGAGTGTATAAAGAAATATCTTGACAGTCACCTTAAATTTCTGTATGCTAGTTCTTTTTCTTTGTTGCTTACTAGGAAGAAATGCTCCACTGACTTGTGCTTCAACATATCAGGGAATGGTCGAGGGGTGATGAACACGTGTCAGTGTTTTAGAATTATTGGAACTGCAGGGTTAGAAAGGAACATATAATCAATACCTTCATTAAATGCATCTACTAGTTTGTGGAAGTTATTTTATTTTGATTTTCCCTTTTTAAATAGTATCTATCAAAGTTTACTGTCATCAAGTATATTTGATGAAAATGATTTTCCACAAATTCTGTCTGAAACAATTGCGTATCCCGAGTTGGCAGTTCAAGATGGTTTATACTTGGTGAAAATGATTTTCCAATAATTTCTGTCTGAGAAAATGATTTTCCACAAATTCTGTCTGAAACAATTGCGTATCCCGAGTTGGCAGTTCAAGATGGTTTATACTTGGTGAAAATGATTTTCCAATAATTTGTGTCTGAGAAAATGATTTTCCACAATTTCTGTCTGAAACAATTGCGTATCCCGAGTTGGCAGTTCAAGATGCTTTATTGTGTTCATCGATTGTCCTCTGGGGTATTACTAACAACACATAAAAATTGACCAAGCAATATATCTACTAATAAACTGCATAGAGTGCTTGTAATTTTTCTCTTGTAATTTGTCTTTGCACAACCGTAGTGCAATGGTGGCTCTTCCAACACCTTTTTCTCTCCTTTCCCATCTCCATTATCATGCTATCCCATCAGTTATTACAGTCTCTCGCCCTCCTGTTATTTATGTGAAGATCTCGGTGTTCCTTTGCACCACATTTTTTGGTCCTCATTCTGTTTTTTTTCTGTCAATATTTTTTTTTGGTTTGCATTGGATTCCCATTCTCGGAAGTTTGACGTTTGATTGTCGTCCTTGAACTCCTCTATTTTGTCTCTCCTTTTTCCTCGTTGCATTCTTCTTTTTGCTGTGATTAGTTTTGTTTTACTGGTGTGGAACTTTTGACTGTGCTCCTGATTCCTTTTTAGTTTTTTTTCTATACGTCCAAAAGCTTTGGACTTGCGTCTTTGTCACTCCCGTTGCAGATTCATCCACTCTGTTTTAATGCATTTTGTTGTAGCTTCCCAGTTACTGCATCTTCACTTGGTTGTTTGTAACGAGGCACATAGTTTAAAACCTTGCCCCATAAAGCATTTGATTGTCAAGCTGCTCTCTTATCCTAGCGATTTTCAAGTCTCTTCCTCCAATCACAATCCTAACCATAAATATGCACCTCGTGTTAACACATGCCCCTTCATGGCCTTATTTTTTTTCAGTTTCTTGTCTGAATAATTCCATGTGTGTTGAAGCTTTTAGTTTAACTTTGTTCCACAATAAAGAAAATAGTTTTTAGCAAAGTCAATGTTAGATTTCCTTAAAACCCAGTAACTGGTCTACAATTTTCTAAGTGTAAAACCAGAAATACAAATAACTGTTCTGGAAACTTAAATTTGCAAATACACTAAGCTTTCTAACTTAGCAAGCACAATGGAAAATAAATATTAAATCTGAAGACAAACACATTTAACACATAGAACACAAAATGTACTTAGGAAACCCAAATTCTGGGGAAAATCTGCAATTATGTGTTTTTTCTATTATGTAATATACTAGGGAAATTCTGCCCTTAGGGTTTATTTTTATCTAGGGTGTCCTTTGATAAAATCATGAACAATAATATTTATAAACAATATACTAGAAATAAAAATTCAACAACACATGGCTCTTTGATAAATTAACCTCAATCTAGGGCTCACTGCCCAATGTAACTGAGATTGCGTCCAATTGATAAATTCTCCAATATTATTTGCAATGTCACAAACTAGTAAACAATTTGATATTGTAAATTAAGTCAAAGTTCCTAGTTTACGATCTACTATGCAGAATCTAACTTCACTTCCTCAGGGCCAAATTACTTCTTTATATTGACAAAACATATTACTTCTCTATATTGCCAAAACATTCCTCCCTCAGGGACTGATCTCTCCTTCTGTGGTAACCGCAAAGACTATAATTGAACCGCAATGTTACTTCTTTCTCAAAGTCCGACTTTCTTCTCATGGGTAGCCAGAATGACAAATTTGTAACTCAATTGTAGGAATAATAGATGATCGTTGTGAGGCATAGAACATTGTTGATAGTTAAGGGATTCTGACCTAGTTGCCCTGGGGAGGTTTCAATTTGTTTTTCTATGAAACACTCGCAACACTACGGGTCTTGGAATTATGCCGTGCTTAATTTGTCTTATGTGATTTCCGTAAACATTTATTCGCTAGCCTTCGTTGGATATGTTGTGCTCCTCTGCCGCTATAATTGATGGCAGGGCCCTCTGAAAAAGCTGTCACACCACCGAAAGTTTGTTTGTATACAAAGCTAGCATAAATCTTTATGGGCCTAAGGGATGGGACTCGCAGAGGGAACTTTAACCAAAGACTTTGCCTTTTCAGGAATGGCCGTTTAAACTCATGCTTGGTTGCTTTCGAATGGTCCAAACTTCGCTCTATCACACGTCTTCTCATTCGTTGTGCATAGGACGCTGCCTTAATTAGTTAATGTAACTTTGAGGTCTGCATGAATTTAGGAAGACTGCCACTGACTTTCCATGGGAGATCCTGACTTGAATTAGGTTAATTGGTCACTACCTGTTCCATAACGAATCTGCAGAGCCCCAAGTCGATCTGCCTTACAAGATTAATAAAAATATGGAGCACAAACATTTGAACTTTGGAATTAACACACACACACATATATATATATATATATATATATATATATTAATTACAATGGAAGGACCCCTGCCTTAAAAACAACCTCGGGTGCCTTTACATGAGGGGGCATGATCTTTGATTGTGCGTCTTCTTCCTAGTTTGTACATTAAAACATTTTCACATAGCATTGCCCTCTTGAAAAAATGATATGCTTTGTCTTCAAAGCATAGGGAATGAAGGGTGAAGGGTGTTGTTGACAAAATGCTTCCATCTCTCGAGAGGCTTCTTCTACTAGCCGGTTCTTCCACTTAATAAGGTATTCTTTGATTACTTGTGATCACAATTTCTTTTCCTTGGTGGTGATAATCCTTGGTTTTAAAATGATCTTCCCTTTGTCATCTAATTTAGAAGTGTTGTCTATGTTGCTTGGTGTTTTCTTAGTGTTTTTTAAGACAAGATACATTGAAAACGATGTGAACACGACTTGTATGAGGAAGGCTTAAGCTATATTTTATTTGGCTGATCTTTTTGTTAATTTGATACGGTCCATAGAACTTTGGTGCCAATTTGTTTTTTCCTTTCTGCTTTAAGCATAATTACTTGTAAGGCTGAAGTTTAACAAATACCCATTTTCCAACCTCAAAAGTTCTTTTTGTTTTGTGTTGGTCAGCTTCTTGTTTCGTATGATTTTTTGTAATATTTAGATTTTACTCTAGTGCTTGAAAGAATTTTTGGGTTTCTTCTAACCGATCCTTAAATGCTGGAAATTTTGTCTCGATAATGGTAAAGTGCTTCCATTTAGGAGGCTTATAATAGTACAAAGCTTGAAATGGGTCATTTTTGCGAAAATGTGATAAGTGAAGTACTACCTTTCAGTGAGGTGTAACAATTGAGGCCACTTATTTTGTTCGTCTCTTGCATAACAACGAAAGTAAGCATCTGAACATTTATTGAAAATTTTTGTTTGACCATCTGTTTGAGGATGACAAGTTAAAATCATGTTGAGGTATGTTCCAATATGTTTGAAAAATTCCTTCTAGAAATTCCTTTTAAATTAGGCATTTCTATCGCTAACAATGACTTTGGAAAATCCATGTAGTCTGTAGATATTTTTGCAAAATATGCCTGCGATTTGTTTTGCTGACTCTGATTTCTTCATTCTTATGAAGTGTGCATACTTGGTGAGCCTTTCGACTACTACGCGGATCTCGTCATTCCCATCTGACGCGGGTAGCCCTTCAATAAAGTCCATCACGATTTCTTCCAACTTCTAGTTTGAAATATTTAAGGGACGCAGTAGTCTTGGGGTCATTGTGTTCTCATTTTTATTTCTCTCGCATTGATCACACTACACCATATTTTTGAATATCATTATTCATTCCTTTCCAGAAAAAAATGATTGGCACACATTATAGTAGGTTTTAAAGAAACCTACATGTCTTGTTGATAGTGAATCATGAGACTGAGAATTTTGGAGTTAAATTTGGAATTTTTGCTAGGTAAATTCTTCTTGTATACAAAATAATATCACTTTCCATTCAAATTTTGAATCATGAGCAAGATTATTGATTATAACACATGTTTCAGCACATGTTTCTGGATCTTTTGCATACTCACTTCGAATTTCATTAAGCCATTATGGGAAACAACCGAAATTGCAAGCAATGAGGACTCTTATCTTTTTTGGATAGAGCATCTGCTACTATGTTGTCTTTCCCTTATGTAATATCTCCATGTCTAGGGCGACCGTATTTTCAATCCATTTTCAATGTTATGTAGAAAGTGTTTCTGCTGGAGAAGGTGCTGAAGACTATTATGGCCTGTTTGTATTAAAAACTTACTTCTCAAAAGATATTGTCTCCACTTGGCTAATGCATGCATAATGGCGAGCATTTCTTTACGGTATGTAGATTTTAGATATTCACTTTTATTGAGCTTCCTGGTTTCAAATGCTATTGGATAGCCATATTGCATCAACACTGCTCCTATTTCAAAACCACAGGCATTGCAATTAATTACAAAAGGCTTTGAGAAGTCTGGGGTTGCTAATACAGGGGCATTAGACAACTTTCTTTAAGGTTTCAAAACAATTTTCTGCCTTATCATCCCATTGGAATGTGTTCTTTAAAATGTTTGTTAGGGGTGCAATTACATGAACATAGTTTCAAATAAAGCTTCGATAATATCCAATCAACCTTAAAAATCCACTTAATTTGGTGATGTTACTTGATTTGGACCATTATCTTACAACCTTGATCTTATTAGGATATACCATTACTCCTTCCTTTTATTATGTGTTCGAGGTAACTCTACTTCTTTCTCAAAGGTGCATTTGGACATGTTTGCATAAAATTGATGTTCTTCTAGTATAGTGAGAACTTGTTCCATATGTTGTAGATGCTCCTTCCATCTTTTTCTATAGAATAAAATATCATCAAAGAAAACTAACACAAACTTCTTTAAATATAGTTGGAATACCTCATTCATGGTAGATTGGAAGGTTGTTGGAGCATTAGTTAACCAAAAAGACATTAACATAAACTCGTAATGACCTTCATGAGTTCGAAAAACGGTCTTTGCTATGTCCTTTAATCTAATTTTGATTTGGTAGTTGTTGATAGCGCTAGAAATTTGTCAACCAAGGGGGTCTCCTTGATGTGAAGTCCCAGTTAGATTTCACATTGTTTGGAGTAGGAGCCCCATCCAGAGTATTGACCCGACCACCATAACTCTAAGATTTGCCTTGGTTGCAATGAATAACATAAGAGAGTATGCACATAACTTATGTAGGAGCATCTTGTTCAAGAAAATCATTGTATATTTGGTTGACTTAGGGGATCTCATGTTTGATAATGCTTTTGATTTCTTAGTAGGAAATTTTGTATATTTTTAATGATTTGAGTGAGAAATATGTGTGAGGGTTTAAATGTAGTTATTCTCAATTATGTTAGAATATGAGAGGTGTTAGACTTGTGAAGATCTCATAAAAATCTTTGGGATTAGGAGATCCTAGAATAGGAAATTAGTTGAGTTAAAAGTGGATTGAAATTTTGTATAATTTGCTCATAAAGGTAGAATTTAGATGTAGAATTGTTGTTGAGATCCTCAAGGGGCCATTAAGAGATTTTAGGAACTAATTGAGAGATTTAAGTTTAGAGATCTTTGGAGAAGAACTAGGGACTAGAATGATCCATAACTATGCAATTATTCCTATAATTATAAGCCTAAGGGGCATGTAGAAGCATGAGAGAGAGAATAGTGAGGCTAAGTAGAGCTAGATGCCAACTAATGTAAATCGGGCTTGACATACTGTCTAGATGAATTTGATTTATAGATAGCATCTATTTGCTTCTCTGGAAATTATCGTTGTTTGTGAAATCACAATTTGTTTCCGTGTGATATATCTGTAGGTTTATGGATTGTATATGATTATGTTGATATTGGTTACCCATCCCTTGGCTCATGGATTAATCTATAATGTGTGTTTCTCTTGTCAGTCACATACTTGATACATTATTTAGAGAGTTTTGTGTGATCTGATCATTGAACAACTTGGAGGTTGGCTAACTATAGCCACACGGTTGATTGATTCACTAGCTATGTTGAGGAGCTAAAGATTTGATGTCAAAGTTTGGGCTGATGGCATCGATGCCAAATCAATTATTTGTGTTGTTAAAACACTATTGAAGGATAGACATCAAGATGGGGGAACCAAGTTCCTCGTATGGTAATTGAAGTGGTCTAATTACTCTTTGTGGGAAGAAGTTCCCATTGGAAGTGTGTTGAAGGGATTTTGGGATCATGGTGGTTCAACACTGGAGTTGAAATTTGCGTTAAATTGCAAAAGGATGTGATCATATTTGGAAAGTATAAGAACGTGGAAAACACCCATTTGGAGTTGTGTTGAAGATTGCCATTTATAGAGCGGAACTAGAGATTACTATTGTTGATGAAGTCAATTTCATTCAAAGGAGAGCGAAAAGGATTCCAAAGTGGAGCAATCAAGGGAATCACACATATTGGGCCAGTTTGGATCGTGATATAGAAGAGCAAAGGATGAATGATAGAGATGAATGCGTTGAGAAAGGGTCGCGCCATAAAAACTAAAAACCGATGGGTCGTGCCATGGATCACGCTTAGAACAGAAAGGTCACCTAGGAACATAAAGGTCGCACCGTGGGTCGCGCCAGGAGTAGAAAGGTCGCGCTAAGACAGAAGGGTCGCGCTTGAGATAGAAAGATCATGCCATGGGTCGTGCAAGTGACAGAAGGGTCACACTAGCATTGCAAAAGCATAGTGCCAGTTCAAAATTGTCTTTGATTGACTTTTAGGAGTTCATGTTCTCACCTTCAATGTTCCCCCACATCAAGCTGCACTGAAGGTAAACGAGCACATGGGTTTCGAGCAATAGAGGGTCGACATACTCATGTGTTTCTGTTAATCACACTAAGGTATTCCATATAGCACAAAACTCTGAAAACCAATCCTTCCTTGTTTATGTATAACTAATATGAGCGTAGTTTTAAGCAGAGAGTGAGACATGAATGGTTGAAGTCTCTTTGTTAAGACTTGTAGTGTAGTCTTTGGTTTTAAGGCTTTTCTCATGTGTTTCTGTTAATCACACTAAAGTATTCCATATAGCACAAAACTCTGAAAACCAATCCTTGTTTATGTATAACTGATATGAGTGTAGTTTTAATCAGAGAGTGAGACATGAATGGTTGAAGTCTCTTTGTTAAGACTTGTAGTGTAGTCTTTGGTTTTAAGGCTACCGATTGTGGAGTATAGATCTGGCAGGTCATCATTTTGGTATCAGAGCAAGTAAAAGTTATTTGGGGAAAACTAGAACATAGTTATGCTCTTGAAGTTGTATATGCAGATACAATTGTGATTGCAAAAAGAGGAGATCAGTAAAGACTGATAGAACAAAGTAGGAAAACAAAGCTAGTGTGCTTTGTGTGCATTTGTTAAAGATATTACACATGAAGAAAGGATCAGATTTTAAATCTGAGAGGCAACAGGCACACAGAGATAACGTGTGGCAAAATATTAGGTATTAATTGATACTCTTAAGGAGAATTTAAAGAGGAAAATGAACAAGGAATAGTCCACTCAAAGTGTAGATGAATGGTGGAACAAGATCATGTAGAGATCTTGAAGGTAATATGGTATGCTTTTATTTTTAACTTTGGTTTTGAGGATTGTGTCTACAGATTTCAGGTTGAGACAAAAAGGGTGTTAGCAACAAAGATCGCTGAGGGGAGCTGTAACAAAGAACTAGTTGTGTTCTCAAATGGAAGAGCATGTGAGTTCTTAAACATTGACATAACTTTGAAGAATTCCAAGTGAATGTTTTTAAAGAGGACAAGTGAATTTTCTTAAAGGAAGTGGAAGCTGTAGAGCCTAAAAGAGCAAAAGAATTGCTCAGAAGATGGTTCTAGAGATAGAGAACCATAGATCAAGCTCAAGGAGATAGCTTGGTAAGGTAAGGTATCAATAGGCTAAGCTTAAGGAGAAAAGCTTGTTGAGATATTAAAGGAAGGTACGGAGACTTGCTGAAAAGAGAGGCTTAGGTGTAGTCCACAAGTGAATGAGATGGAGTTCACAAAGGAGGGGAAGCAAATGATTACTGAAGGTCATTGCAAAGGTTCAGAGGAAAGCCACAACAAAAGGAAATATGCCAAGGCAAATGGCATGAAAAAGAGTTAAGTAGGATTGATAAAGCGAAAGCTAAGATAAAATTCTGTCTTTGGTTGTTGATGGACATGTTATAGAGGAATAACGAAGACCAGAGGTATGGTTGGATTATGAAAAGAAAAGCCAAATGGCATATATTGCAAGTGAAGTGGAAGCATAGATTGAATGCTCAACTAAAGGAAGAGTTATTTAGAGTAAATGCGTATGAGGAGCAAGTTTTGGTATGTAAACCAAAACACGACCCATTGCTTTTTGAAAGTAATGAAGATACAAAGGAGAAATCTACTGAGGATCTTCTGAATCATATGAAGGATTCAAAGCAGTAAGAAGACTTGGTGGCTGAAGCATCAAGTGAGACCACAAGGTCTTATGATTTTAACACTGACAATTTGTGTATGATTGCAAGTATTGCAGGAGATAGGCAACCTTTTTAAGATGTCTTTAGAACAAATGAAGATCTTGAAGTAAAATATGATGAAGAAAACCTCTTAGATGAGGAAGGCTCTGAATGGTTGCAACATAAGGAGTTCATTGATGAGTTACTTAATGGGAGAAGACAATCATCTAAAGCTGTCATGGAGATGGAAGATCAAAATCTAATTCTGATGAAGAATGAAGGAAAACTGTCTCAGAGAGGTAAGCCAATGAATTTGATTAATGTTAATGATGAAGAACAATTGCGAGAGAATGCTAAGGTAGAAGACGGGCCAAGGATAGCTCTTGAAGAGGGCTTATAAAAAGACAATAATGCAAAATGTGTTGAAGAAGGAGGCGAGGCAGATTTGTCTCAAGACAAAAAGAAGATATTCATAGGACTGAATGAAGAGGAATGGCAACTACTGAAAGATGTTAAGAAAGAGGAAGAACCTATTGAAGGCTATAAACAACATCATGATGTAAGTACTTGTGAGGTGTCAATGAGAAATTGAGTTTGCTGGAGTACTCGCTGAAAGAACAAGAGTATGAGAGTGTAACTGCAGTCAGAAAGGAGGGAGTGTCTCAAGCTTTGATTGGGACAGAGATATGCGTTAGTTGCCAAGTTTCTGATGTACTGGCTAACAAAGAAGAAGAGGTGGATGAGTATGCAGTCAGAAAGATGACAAACAATTTACTTCTTGAAAGTAAATTTGAAGATAAGAAACAACAAATGGAAATTGCAGAGGAAGATGTTTTCAAAGACATTAAGTATGTATGGATGGCATAAAAAGTTGAAAAGAGCAGCCAACAGATTAAAAATGAATGTGCGAAATTGCAACAGAGAAAGGATTTCAGGCAAGTTATTGAGACAAAGGGATTCTATGAGAAAGCAGAAATTGATTCTATGATTGAAGAACTGTGGAAATTGATGATGACACAGTCCAAATGGAGACAACTGACATCAGAAGGGATGATCAATCAAAATTTGAAACTGATTGGAGAAATGAAAATGAACCAGAAGACAACAGACATGCAACAACAATAAAAGTGCAGAGCATTTGGACAATTACAAATTAAGGTTTGGGATCGTGGAGGTAGCAAGTCATTAAGACTTGTAGCTGTCACATTACTATAGAAAAGTGACAGACCTCATAGACAAGAGTCTATGATTAATTTTTCCTACAATGGGAGTCTAATGCATGAGCATCCTTCTCAAGAAAATCATTGCACATTTGGTTGACTTAGGGGATTTGATATTTGATAATGTTTTTGATTTCTTAGTAGAAAATTTTGTATATTTTGAATAATTTGAGTGAGAAATGTGTGAGGTTTTAAATGTAAATATTCTCAGTTATGTGAGAATATGAGAGGTGTTAGACTCGTGAAGATCTCATAAAAATCTCGGGGATTAGGAGATCCTAGAATAGGAAATTAGTTGAGTTAAAAGTGGATTGAGAAATTTGGTATAATTTGCTCATAAAAACAAAATTTAGATATAGAACTGTTGTCGAGATCCTTAAGGGATCATTAAGATATTTTAGGAACTAATTGAGAGATTTAAGTTGAGAACTCATCAAGCATAGCACGAGCTATTTGTTGAACAGTTTTATTCATTCTTTCTGCCACAACATTTTGTTGAGGAGTTTTAGCTACAAAAAGTTGTCTTTTTATGTCATGTTGTTCACAGAAATCAAAGAATTCATCTTATATGTATTCTCCTCCTCGATTAATTCTGAGACATTTGATTTTTAGATCTAATTCATTTTCAACTAATGCTTTGAAGACTTTAAACTTATCAAATGCTTCATCTTTGTGTTTCAATAAACCGATCCAACACATTTTAGAAAAGTCATCAAGGAATAAGATATATTATTGTTCTCCACGAGGTGACTTTTTCCTTACTGGTCCACATAAATCAATATGTATAAGTTCAAGAGGTTTACTTGCTGATCTTTCTTTGGCATTGAATTGAAATTTGGGTTTCTTACCAAATTGACATGACTTACAGATGGTGCTTTCTAGTATGGTGATGTTGGGTAGATCACGAACAACTTTGAGCCTGCTTGATTTGCTTATTTGAGAGAAGCTTAGATGTCCCAACCTTCTTTGCCATAACTAGTTTTCCTCTGCCTTGCCTAGGCAACACTGTTCTTGGCCACCTTTCAATATATACAGATTGCTCGGGGTTCTTGTTCCTTTTATTATGGTCTTTCCTGTGTCAATTTCACAAACCACAAATTGTTTTGATCAGATTACCACCTCATTTCCTTTATCACACATTTGGCTAACACTCAACAAGTTATGCTTTAATCCATCAACATATATAACATTACTATATTTGACCTTTTATTTTAGAAAAACAATACCTTTACCCTTAATTACAACAGGTGAGTCATTTCCAAAAGTGACATTCTTTTCTTTTTCTAAAACATTGTATGAAATAAGTTTATATTTATCACCTGTCATGTGTTTTGAGCATCCATTATCAATGTACCATTGTTTTTCTTGTCCTTCTGCAAACAATGCTATGCCACAACTTTTAGATTGTAACTCCTTCCTTTTCCATACCTTAGAATTTGTTGATATTTGCTCTTTTTGAGATATTGGCTGTAATTTGCTCCTGCATGATTCTTCATGTCCAAAGTTATTACAATTTCATTTATAAGAGGTGAGAAGTTATTATAAGTGTTCTTGACCCCTGTCTCATTCCTATGTTTTCTTGCTTCTCTAGTCATGATAGTTTTGTATGCAACACATTGAGTAGCCTTATGACCAAAATTATGACATGAGAAACATTGTCCATTAAAGAAGAAATTTTTGTGATCATAGAATCTTCTAGTGTTGTTTACCTTTTGACTGGTGCTTCTATTGTTGTTCATCCTTGGATTGGATTGAACATGATTTACCAGTGGAATGCTTTTATTCTTTTGCTAAGGACAGAATTTTTGCTTACTAATTTTTTCCGCATTACTAAAGCTTTATTGATTGGTTTTTGTTGCATTTAGATAGCTTCCAGTGGCGGCTAAAGAATTTTCTATTTGAGATGTTTCTCTAGTGTACCCAAGACTTGCCTTCATAAGAGGAGAGATTTGTACCTTGATAATTTCATCTATAAGGCTTCAGATCCTTTAGCAATTCTAAGGTTCAAAGTTTTTATTTTCTCAAGTTCCTTTCCTAGACTTACTATTGAGGGAATTGCTCCCCTAGGGATTTTGGGTGGAAACCCTAGCAGACTGAAAGTTAACTAAACAAAGAAACACACATTCACACAACCATTATGCTATTAAAAATATATTCTAAAGTAAGAAGGGCGTACCTCAGGTCCTACGTTCGAGAAGTTCCTCAAGGGTCCAAACTTATCTTCAAGTCCCTTTTGCTCCTTTGTCATGTAAAACAACCAATTCCAAAGAATACATCAGTATATGGACAAAGACTTATAAAGAAATTATCTTTATGTTATAAAAGAAGGAAGTTAGTTATGAACTTTAAAAAACCATTCACATATGAAATTTAAGCATGAACATCATAAACATAAAGAAGAAGCATATCAGGAACCAAGACGTGTTTCTTTATTATAGACAAATAGCATGTACAAAAGGAGTAATATCACCCGAGTAACCTTTCGCAGGCTCCAAGCAAAGCTTCCTTCTGGATCCGTCCAGCCTCAAGCCTTTAGCATATCTCCTTCCAAGACTCACTCCATGATGCCATAACTAGTAGATGAACATCAACACACAAGGAAACAAGGGTTTCCTGTACAAATGGGGGAAGTGCAGAAGGCACAAGGGTCTTCAGACCTGGTCAAGGGAAAAATTTCAGTATAATAACCTTTCTCTCTCTTCTCTCCTCCCTTAGGCCTTCCCTTTGAGGTCTTTTTATACCACTCCCAAAATAGTTTTTTAGTTAGGAGTTGGTTGGGAACAGTTGGGCCACGGGCACTAACAGGTGATCAGCAGGTAAAACCCGTGATCTCTGCTCGAAAATAAGGATTTTTATATTTTTTTAAGTGTTTTAATACATATACGCGGGTTGGGTATATGCCTACCTGCGTATACACGCGTTTAACTCAGGGCAATGTCGCGTACAAGGAATAAAACACTGTTTTTTAAATTTGGGACCAGGTCTGGAAGGAGCGGTTGCCCTAGGCCATGAGTGCAGCATCACAAACCATAATAGTGAGATTTGGAGCTATAACACTTACTACTTCACATTCTAACTTCTCATTATGCTTTTCCTTTTCTATGAGTTGATGTTTCAAAGTATCTATGGCTACTTTGTTTTATTCCAATCAAATTTTGAGTTGAGTAATTTCTTCAGAGGAATCTTTTTCCTCTAAAGCATCCAGAAATTTATCATTAGACTCATTAGTATTTTTCTCAAAAGCCATGAGTAATTTAAAATCTTGACCAAATTCTCCTTCTTCACTATTTGACAGGCCATCACTATCTTCATGAGTATAATAACTTCTTCTATTGTCAAATTGTCTCCTATAACCTTTAACAATATCCTTCCCTTTGTCATGATTGTCTTTATGAGGACATTTGGCAGCATAATGACCAACTCTACCACAAGCAAGACATTTGAAGGGAAGCTTACCTCTGAACCTTCTGGTGCCCAGTTGAAGTTTATTTACAAAGTTCACCTCATCTTCTTTTGATATATACTCTGATTCCTTGTGTTCTTCCTTTTCTTTTCTTTTTGCATATGCTTTAAATGCGACTTCTCTAACTTCTGAGGGACCTCCTTTCCTCATTTCAAAAGCAGTTAAGATCCCATGAAGTTGAACAATGGTAAGAGTATGCAGATCTTGCTTCTCTTCAATGGCATACACTTTTGACTCGAATTTAGGAGTTAGAGATCTTAAGATTTTATCTACTAAGGTAGTGTCCTTTATTTCTTCACCCAGATTTTTCATGTGATTTACAATCACATCTATACGTAGAAAGAAACTAGAAATACTTTCATCATTATGCATTCTGAGAGTTTCATATTGAATTATGGGAGTTTGGAGTTTAGCACTTTTTACCTCAGTGTCGCCTTCATAGCTTTGAATGATTTTGTCCCATATTTCTTTTGTTGTGTTTAGCTGCATAACTTTGACAAATTCTAATTCTGTCAGACTTCCCAATAATGCATTGACAACTTTGGCATTGGTTTCATATGTCTTCTTTTCTGCGGCATCTGTGGGAACTGCAGCTAGATAATGGTAACCTCCCATAATTGCCCAAACATTTGCTCCAAGAGACTGAAGATAGGATATTGTTCTTGGTCTTCCAATATATAAAATTATTCCCGTTGAAGAGTGGTGGCCTAATAGATGTCGTTACGTCTTGATTTCTCATCTTGGGAGATCTTCCTTCAAGTGATCAAGCTTCTTTTGAAGGATCTGCTCTGATATATGTGCGACTGTTGTAAAATAAATTAGCATATGCTAGGTAAACTTCTAAAATAGATAATTCTTTATCTGTTAAGCTTGAACCAGAATGTAAGAGATTTATCAGGGATTTGATAAGTAGTAAACAAGTACAATAACAACATAATAAAGTATCACACATAAGAAACACACACATGAACACTAGGATTTAAGGTGGAAACCCAATGTGTGAAAAAATCACCGTTGTTGTCGTCTCGATCTTCAAAGCTTATTAATATAAAAAAAATCTTACATTCATGTACTGGTGCAGACTCATACCAATACGTACGCATCTACTTATTGAAGGATACAACCTTCACTCATTCTCCAGCTCCTACTGGAAAGGACCTCCAACCCCTTGATATGATTACCAACTACTACTGGCAGGAAGCTTCGACTTACTCACTAAAGGCTCCAACCTTCAGCAACATCCATGGATCACGTTTCATAATTTTTCACACTAGATCCAATATCAACACTTAAGCTCAATTATCATCAATCTCTGACACAATTGAATAAACTAACCACTGAAACCCAATGAACTGACACTTAATCAAAACTCAACCAATCAACTGGAACATTCAGATCACTGTAACCAGTACACACAATTGAACTCAGAATACTGCATCAACACACAAAATCAACCGCAACCTTGATCATTCAAATTCCAAAATATATATGCTACTTCACTTGAGGAAACCCGCGTGTATATGCGCTTTTCTGTAGAGAGACCCGCATACAGATCTGAATATATTGAAAACTGAAAACTTGTAATTCTGAACCAGACACATAGTTGACCAGAGATATTCTGAAATATTCTGTTATCTTATAGAACCCTCATACAGTCAACAACATCAATAATCTTTTCAACCAATCAACCTGTAAACTAATTCAACTTCATCATTCAATCAATTCTACTTCATACATTATCACTCAACCCAGATCAACATGAGGACATCATTGACAGACAGAAGATAAAAACAACACTGATCAAGTTGATCAGTCATTTATGAACATAAACCCTTACTTTATATATGCGACTTTGAAGAAGCGAACCCGCGTGTATACACACTTTTCCCGAGACCAACCGGTGTATATATTTGCAAATTTTGACCTAGCAGCGCTTCAGAACTTCAGAAAGACCCAGATTATAATATTCAGAGATAAAAACATGCATCATTATTTAGATCTAGTCAATCCATGAGCAGATCATACAATGAAAAGTCATTTCAGGTCTCGTGATCCTGATCCATCATTGTATTCATTGGTGCATAATTATTTCAGATCTATGTGACAATTATGGCCCTTACAATGCAAATATACTTTAGATTGAAGTATTCATCAAAAAGCCTTTCATTTGCACACGTAGAAATTTGATCTTCACCTATTTATATAGTTTAACCCTTATCCAATAGCACGGGTCAAAACTACAGTAGTGCTGGTTGTAATATTTGACGTGATCAATATCCGTTGTTGCGCTCATTACTATGGGCCAATACCATGGTAAAGACCCCTGGTATTTAGAATACCATGGTGCAAGAACCTTACACTACTTTGCTTCACAAAACTCGCGTATAGATTTTCAAATAATCACTTGTATCAAACTTCTGATTCTGATCTGTAAACCTTTGACCCATCATTCTGGTATTCTATTCCATCATTATGTCACCTCTGAACTAACTTGTGGATTCATCTAGTTACCATACACTTGTTCTGTTAAAAGTGAGTTGCCATCAATGACAACACATGCATCAAAATGCCAAAACGTTTTATGTTGTTTCCTGCACCAAATATTAAATTTTGTTTTCTACCCATATTTTGAAGCCTGACATTCCATTTGAGTCATCTGGAGCCTCACATCTTGTTGTTTGTACCCTCAAGGATCAAGAAACTTTTTCCCCCATGTGTTGCGCTTTCTTGCTGCACCCGTGTTCTTAATTTTCCACTATAGGCAAAAAAACAACAAGTTGTTGCTTTGGGTCTAAGAAATGGGTTTTGTTGTATGAGTCTACTAATATAGGGGTTTTCATTCTAAATTTTCTGTAAAGGCCTCATCTAAATCCCTAATTTCATAAGTTGATACCTTATTGCTTCTTTCAGTTGTAAAACACTGAAATTACATTAAAAAACCCTAGAATTCATCTTTTTGTTGTAAGTCATGACAACTCCAGACAGAAAGAAACACAAAGGAGGAGACACAGTCAGATTTGAGACTCCATACCTTGCCTTGATAAAATCATATCCAATAATTAGGGTTGCATTTGAATGTGTTGGATGCATCATATTTTGTGAGAAGATCCAGGGTTATAGTGTGCAACTCACCAAAGAGTTTACCTTGAATTTCACTGGAGTGGATGTTAGCATTGGAGAGTTGAGTTTTCTAGTGTCAGATATCACAATTTAAGTTGCTACATAAATTCCCCTACAAGGAGAACAATGGTTCAAGGAGATGCTTCTAGACATAATCAACTACAAGGGTTTCTCAAAACCAAAGTATAGAAACAAGGGATATGGAGCTATTGTACCTAGAGAATACCTGCTTGAACCCTACAACAAGATTGTTAAGGTCATCCAGAGATACTTCACTTGTGAAGGCAGATTTGGGAGGATCTATCAGTATCATTTTAGGCTATTGATGCACTTTACAAGAAAAATCCCTTTGAATCTACCTTTCTGTTTTTTCAGAAGCCTTAATAAAATGGAAGATAACGTTCAAGGTAAAAAAATCCAAGTGGAGCTTAGTCTTTTCCATTTCTCTTTGACTAAGTTTTTGGTGGTAGAATAACTGAAGAAGAGAAATCAATCATGGCAAGCATTTTTAGATTCATCAAAGCTGGCAACTGAGTTACCAACTAGCCCTTGGAGTGTTATAACACCATTTACCATGTTGGCTTAGGGGGTCCTGACCCAGGTTTAGATTTAGTTGCACCAACCAACAAAACCCTACACTGTTGGCCCTTTCGGCAACAACCCGCGTAGCGCAGGCTGCAGCCTCACCCGAAGCAGTATTGGGGGATGCAAGAACCAAGTTTCTGCATCCAAAGACTAGCGTGATATCTGCCAGTGCCTTAGATCTGCCTACGTGCAAACTGATAGACTTCTAGGGCTCGTTACTATAACTAAGTTAAAGAAGCCTTCAGATCTTCACAAAGTTCCACAATCAGTCTTTGCAGACCTTAAACAATTGATTCACCTACTTTCGCGCATCAAAAAGTAATCCTAGATTGGAGTTCGCATAGATCTACTTAGTTCGTCAGAAAACATAAGAGAAATAGCTTCTAACTTCGTGGAAGTGGATAACCATTCATTTCATATATTATTAAGGCAGATTCAGTGAATTCGTGTAGCATTCATTCAATATTTCAGAAAACATATAATTAATTGACAACATATAACATAAACAGATGTAATGGAAATACTCAGTAGTTCTTCAAAAAGATGTCTTTATTGATTTTCAATTCACCAATTACAGAATCTTCTTACCCTGCGCACACAACTGCAGAGGTTCGCGCACTCAGTTGTGGACTCTACCCAGGCCTCCTGCGCACTCAGCTGCAGGAGCCTTCCTTTCTCTGCCTAAGCACATGAAGCGGAGCCTTCCTGCCTTAGCTCTTTCTCAAGACAACTAAACTCTTCAACATACCCAAATTTCTATCCCCCGTTATCTCTAAGACTCGCCAGGACTCAACTATTTATAGCTTTCATAATACAATACCATGGCCCCCGGTTCATGGATGAGTCTTCAAAGCCGACCAAAAAAAATGGGTTAAGGCCCCTTTGACTCTATCTATCTGCGAGCTCTGCGTCCACAGTTTGTGGAGACTTTACATCTTTTACAAAATTGTTTTACAAAAAATGACTAGTTTATTCAATTCTACCCCTGTGGGCCCCATCCCAATAGACCCCTAACACAAATATCGTGACTCACCCTCGAGTCACTCAGCTGGTTGTTCCACTTTCTGGTGGAGTTCGTTGAATGCCTTGGTCAATGCTTGGAGCTCCGTGGTACTCTGTTCTGCTTCTTGCTATACCTCCTAGATTAATTTCTCTGTGGTTGGCCCCTCTACTGCAAGTTCCACAGTCCTTTAGGTTTGCTGAATGGCCTTTAGCTTCTCATGAATGTTCTATGAAAGTTGGCTAGCCTCCTCTGTGTAGGGCTGAAATCGGTCTCGTAGCAAGGACTTCTTTTTCTGCAACTCCTGGATCTGTATCAACATCGCCTTTCCTTCCTGCAAGCGTGCGAAGTGCTGGACTGACGCCAACGTCCGTGCTGTCGTACTGATCTCATCATATTGGTGTTTCACTATCTTGATCTTTGTGTTCAACTATTGCAGCATAGGATCCTCCTGCAGTGTATCCCATAGACCCATTTCCTGAGTGAATAGTTGATCACAACCTTGAACTACGACATCTAGTTGACCCAAGGACTCTTTTATAACTGCGCCTCTTTTTTCTCGAACTTTGGCAGTATGGTTGGTTGAAGTTTGAGCTTGAGTTCAGATATCTGCATCTAGAAGTCAAAAGTGACTCACCCAACCTCTTCTTTGGCATCACACACCATGGCAGCTAACTTCCTAACTTTGGTTTCAGACTGTGCATCGTCCAGGATATGCAATTCCGGCACTGTTTGACATGCCTACTCAATTACTATCTCTAGGTATGTGCTTTGCGCTTGCATCTCCTCTTTCTCCTTCAACGCTTGTGTCTTTTCCTCATACATCTACGCATTATTGACTTTGCATTCACTGAGGACTGTAAGGGTGCACTGCTCTCAGATCTGCGAATCATCTGAGACCCCCTGATGTAATGCTTGGAGGGTCGGGAGCGGCAATGCAACCACATTGATTCCCAGATCCTTGATCTTTTTGAGCGTGGTGCGATCATCTTGGTAATATGTTCACAAGGATCTTTCAGATAAGGGAATGACCCTTAAATCCATGGTCCATTCTACTCCTGGAACACTCACACTTGCTTGAGTATGGCTTGCGTGCACCACGCTGGCTTTCCCCACGCTCACTTGGATCTGACTGGCCTAGATCTGTAGCTCGCGCAAATCCTTCTCGACACTGCCTAGTGTCTGCATATACTGTTGTTCGAAGAGTGTCCATATTTTAGATGTTGTATCATGAACCTTGTCGTCAATCTCATCTAAATCTTCCTTTGTTAGCATGAGAGGGTCCACCTGCGATTTCTTGTCTGACTTCCACTTCTTTCATAGACCTATGGCCGCCTCTTTGGCCCACTTTTGGAATTTAAAGGGGGTGGACACCTCTTCACCCCATCGTCGCCCTGTGTAGATAGATCTTGTTCATCAGTGCGCTGCGAGGCTGATTTGTTACTCGCTTCTGTATCGTGTGTTTCTTTCTCAGCGTGCTCTTTAGCAACGCGCTCCTTCGCAACCCACTCTTTCTACGCAGCTACCTTAGCAACAACTTCTTATTTCTTCTGTTGGACAGACTTCTCCCGCACCATTGCATGTTCTTGTTCTTTCTTCTTTTTTCGCAGCAGAAGTCTGTGCAGAGGAGCTTTCTCCTGCCTTGCTTGTTCCGAAATCCAACTGAGTAGGTGTAGTGACCAATCCAGGGGTCTAGATTAGACTAAATTTAATGTCAACCAGGTAGGTAAACTTAGAGGCACGTGTCTAAAAATTATAGACCTAAAAGGATCTCATCTACCTAAATAAGTGTTTACTGTGACAGGCTACAACACTCTTTTACAAGAGATTGGAATATGTTTCCTTTCACAATTTGAACACCTATATCCTCTAATTTAATTAGCTGCTCTAAAACAGAGTGTTACTAGTCTGAGTTCTTAATCCTCTTACAAGGATATAATTCTCAAAGACTCTTTCCAGATAACAAACTAAGCATACTAGAAATCAAATTCATGCAAACCAAAAACTCTTTTAAGCATACTAAAACTCAAAAGCATGAAAATAGAGTCCATAGAAATACTGTGAAATTCAATGTTCAATTAATCCTTTTACAAGGTCTGATTCAATAATTTGACAATTGAATTTTCAAGCTATCACCATGAATCATAAGAAGACAATCACAAGAACTTCTAATCAAACTGATCAACTCATAAGCAATGAAATGACATCAAACGCTATTCATATCTGAAGTTTAATTTCTATGAAAATGAAACAAAAGTATACCAATCTTCACGTAGGGCCCGTCCATGCGTTGATGACACACTTAGAAAACTTCAGATGATGAAAACGTTAACACATAAACACTAGAATTGATGAAACGCTGCCTGTGATTAAGTTCTGGAAAATTAATTACATGCAAAACAGAGTTCTGGAATACAACATGCAGTCTTCCGTTTGCTCTCGTCTATCTCCTTTCTTCCCTAGCATTCCTTAAAATTTACAATCAAATGTACATACATTATCAGTTCAGATGTTTATGCTTTTACAACAAAAAGGCTATTTTTGTTTTTTTTCTAATCCTAACTGATTTCTAAAGCAAAAAGAAATCAGTTTAGGTAACTTTAGCTTTTTTTTTGCTGCTTTTACAACCAAAAAGGCTGGGTTTGACCAGCATTGACCATGTATCTAGGAGCTCCAGATTCGATGCTGAATAGATCTTCCACCATGTATGTACATCCTAGATCACGTCCTTATCCTCTGTTTTGATTTTCCTGCCATGCCACGTGTCACAACATAAACCAATTACATGAAGTCATGACATCCCGTAATTTTGTTGAAAATTTCCAATTTTTAACATAAAAATCCATAAATTAAATTTAATGTAAAATAACAATTTATAATGCTTCATTAATCAATTTCAATGGACTATGAGAGGTTTATGGGAGAAAATGATAGATAAATGATGGATTTTTAGAAGAAAAGAGTGGCAATAAAATAGTACCAACATCTCCCCCAAGCTCAATGATTTAGCATGTCCTCATGCTAATCTTGATGTGCTCCCTTTATATTCTGTTCCTGCTTGTGCCTCTGCCGCTTGTAGCAATACATCTATATTCTTCTGAACTTGGGCATTCTTCTTAACTTGGAACTCATGTTTCAGATTCTTATATTTTTCTTTGAGAATTTTTTTTTTCTGAGTGTACCATTTTGTCGCCCATTTGCACGTTTCAGTTTGATCAGTCTTAAGTTTTTTGATTTGCTTCTTCAGTTTCTCATTTTTCTGCTGAATCTTCTTGCTCTGAGCTCTCAACATTTCATTTTCCTTCTTTATGACCTTCTCTAACATGTTTTCTTTCATCAATTCCTCTTTTAGCTCTTCAATCTGTTTCTCTAACCTTCTTTGTTTCTTGTTTGTAGGTGTTGGCTCTTTCCTTTCTTCCTTGTTACTCTCGATTTCCATTTATGTTCCCTGTTCTGGCTGTGAATGAGCACTGCTTTCAATTTCCATTGGTGCATCATCTTGTCTTTGATTCCTTTGTATTCTCCTTGATCTTCTCGTATAAGTAGTGAATATGTTATTTTTTTCAATTTTCTTGGCAGCTTCTTGCCTCATCCTTCTTGTCCTTACACTACTACTAGGTTGAGGAACATTGCTTGACTTACGCTCAGGGATTTCTTCATCAATATCAAGCATAAACTCTATGCGTTCTTGCTGTTCTTGTTCATCTTCTATAATTTTAATTTGATTGGCAATAAAAAATTCTTTCCTTGTTTTTCCTCTCCTTTGCAACTCAAATTCAATTAGAATTTTGATCAACCCAAAATGATACAAACTCTTATCTTCATTACCCTTTTGTTTCTGAATGGTCTTTGACATTTTAGTCAAATTCTGTAAGAGAAAATAGGGCATACTGATGGTGCATTGACCTTTTAAGTGCAACAGAAGTTTTATGTGATATATGTATACTATATTGTAACGTCCTTCATATGTAATAAATTTTTGAATAATGTATACCATTTCATCCCATGGGTGCATTAGCCAGCTTCTAGGAACACCCTTTTTCCAGTTGACAGAGGAAACCCTTGACCTAGATATAAAATGAGTCCATGATTTTTCTCTAAATTGTTTGGTTTTGAAATACTTTTCCCCTTCTGGACTGATTCCCAATGTTTGTGCTATGGTATCCTCTGAAATTCTAAAAGAGAAATTTCCTATTAAAGCTTTCCCTCCATTGAAGGAAAATGCAAATTGCTTTGTAACCTCTTCATTATTTCCATTGAATTTCTCTAGAAAAGACAACCAGTGTTTTTCCCTTAAAATCGTGACACAGTCTTCATGATATTGTGAACTATCAAATTTTTCGGGCTCTGCTCTATTGTTCATTTTGTTAAAAATCTCTGTTCTAACCCTTTTGTTTATGCTCAACAATTCAATCAGGGTTTTTCAATTTGTTACCTCTTTTCCTGCGTTCCACTGGACTGACCTGGTAACGCCCTCGATTCTCAGGGTTTCCTTCTTCAATTGCTTGAGGGAGCGACCTGGTTAACGTCTTCGAATTATGTGCGGAAGTAAAAACTCGTGGTAAGCCTGTCTACTATTCTCTCCCTTTGTAGCACCTACTATCTCGACCCTCTTTGAGAAACTTAGAGTCTGAACACTAACACGGTAGCGCACTTTATGAACTCTGAGTTTTATAAAATGAAAACTTAACAACCGACCTTCATCCAATTGCTATGGTGTAATGCAGAGGTGGAAGGCGCATTCACATCATGAGTATAAAGGAGCAGTACTAATTTACATAGGTATAATCATGAGAACATCATATACAAATCTTATGATGATAATGGATATATATTTCATGAGCCGACTTGGGTCAAAAGAACACTTGTCTTTCCATTGAACGGACTTGTCCACTACTTGTTGGTACTTGGCCGATTTAAAAATGATGAGTTGATGACAAGGTTTGAAGAGTGGTGTGGGAAAAGGTTTGAAAATCGTAGTAGGAATATGGCAATAGGCTAAGGTGTGATAGGAAATGGTAGCAGAGTGATAATGAGGTGAGTAGTTAGGAATATTAAAAGGGTGATGTGTATAGGGGTTTTTGAAATTGATAACAAGCAATCATAATTATCATTTTTAACACTAAAATAATTTAAGAATTTTAAATGTTAAAAATAAAAATTTAAACAATACATTACACTTGTTGGTTGACAAAATGTTGATTTGGCGTGCACAGGTAGGACTGATCTTCACTGTCCAAAACAGGTCCCTTTGAAATGAAATTGAATGTAACAGGTCCCTTTAAAATCTGAAGAACTTTGAAGAACCATGTTTGTGCAACTTCTTTTATCCTTGGTGTTGATGTAGCCTTGATTATAATTCTAATGATAAGCAACCTTTGAAAACTTTGTTGAAGTATCCTGATGTATCTTGAATGCAGTCTTTAACAGGTCTCTCTGATATTGGTGATGTTGACAACAGATCCCTCTGATATTGGTAATGTTGACATAGTCTTCTGATCAGGTCCCACTGATTAGAACAAAAACAACTCTTTTATTGAAATACTGAATTACTAAAACAAATTCCTTGAAATGTCTTTTATTGAAATACTGAATTACTGAAACAAATTCCTTGAGGATTTAGAAATGAGGGGATGAGATAGGAAAAACAAAATGTTGATTCTTCTCCCCCACTAAAGCTTTGACTTGTCCTCAAGTCATTACTGAATTGATGAAAAACATGAAACAAGTAGAACAAGGAATTCTTACCAGCCAAATGAATGGTTTTCTAGTAAGAATTCGGGGTTAGAGTGTGCCAGAGTCTGGTTTTCACATCTAAACCATTATTATGTTTTTTTTTTGTTTATTTATTTATTGGTTTTGTTTTGTTTTTTTAAACAAATATTAAAATTGAATGAACTAAGGTAGAGATATCACAACTGAAGGCTGCAATATCTCAACCTCCCTTTGCTGAGATACAGTTTGAATAAAATCCTCCTTGTTGATGGGCTGATGAGAGAGTTTCAACCTATGTCCATTGACAATAAAGGTGTTGCCTTCTCCATCAATTGTAGTAAGTTTGATTGATCCATTTTCACATACTTGAACTATTTCATATGGGCCCATCTAATGTGTTGTAAATTTGGCTTTATGATCTCTGAATTTAGAGTCAAAGAGTAAAGCCCAGTCTCCTTCTTTGAACTGTTTCCTTTTAATGTGTGCATCATGCCACTGCTTCCTTTGTTTCTGCATTAGGATGGTTGTCTCCTCTGCTTGCTGCCTCATTTCATCTAACTGGTTCAATTGCTGAATTCTCTCTTGTTGGGCTTCATTGAGATCAATTCCTAAATCTGCATCCATCTTATAAGTATGTATTTGAAATTCAATAGGAAGCATTACTTCTTTTCCATACACCAATTGATATGGTGTAAACCCTGTAGTGTTTTTCCTCGTGATTCTGTAAGCCCAGAGTGCATTTTTGAGCTTCTCTTCCCAATTCTTTCTGTTCATTACTACTATCTTAGTGATAATTCCTTCCAATGTTTTATTTGTAGATTCCACCTGGCCATTGGCCTGTGGATGGTAAGGTGTACTTTTCCTGTGCTTGATTTTATATTTTTTTGTGATGTCTTGGACTAGATTTGAAGTAAACTGAGTACCTTGATCTGTCACTATCTCCCTTGGTACTCCATACCTTACAAAAATTTCTTCAAAAAGGAAGTTTACCACTGTTTGTTCAGTTGCCCGAACTAGTGCTTTTGCTTCAGCCCATTTGGTCACGTAATCAGTACATACTAGGATGTACTTTTTGCCTTTGGAAGTTGGATTGATAGGTCCGAAAAAATCTAGAGCCCATTTTTCAAATGGCTCTAAATGTACTTGAGGCTGAAGTGGAATTTCATCTGTAGCTGTTGGTCTTCCCATTCTTTGACATCTATCACAACTTTTCACATACTTCTTGGAATCCTTAAAAATAGATGGCCAATAGTATCCAAGACTGAGAATCTTGAATGCTTTTCTTTTGGCTGCAAAATGCCCACCACATGGTTCATCATGGCAAGATTTTAGAATATCAATTATTTCATCATTTCTTACACATCGTCTAATAATCATATCATAACCAGTGTAAAATGTCTCCATTAACCCATGAATATCTAGCACTTTGTTTTATCAACCTCTTCTTTTCCTTTGAAGTAAAATATGGAGGTGTTTTTCCTGTGGACAAATAATTGGCTAAGTTAGCATACCAAGGATTCATTATTGAAATTGCAAATAAATTTTCATCTGGAAAAGAATCTTCAACTGGAACAACCTCACCTGGATTTTGCAGTCTAGAAAGAAAATTTGCCACCTGATTCTCCTTGCCTGGTCTATCTAACACTGTAATATTATATTCCTATAATAATAACAGCCATCTGGTAACTCTGCCATTAGTGATTGATTTATTCATTAAATACTTAATGGCAGAATGGTTAGTATGTACAAAAACCTCATAACCAGTTATATAATGTCGGAATTTATTCACAACATGTATGATGGCAAGCATTTCTTTTTCAGTGACTCTGTAGTTTAATTCTACAGGTGTTAGATTTTTACTAATGAAATAGATGGCATAATTGAAAGACTCTTCTCTTTGGCCTAATGAGGCACCTACTACAGTATCAGATGCATCTGTAAAGATGTGAAATGGTAGGGTCCAGTTAGGTCCTTTTAAGATTGGTGTGGTTGATAATTTTTCTTTGAGTGTTTCAAAAGCTTGCTGACAATTCTCATTCCAGTTGAAAGGTGTATCTTTTTCTAGAAGCTTAAATAGAGGTAAAGCTATTTTACTAAAATGTTCAATAAACCTTCTGTAATAGCTTGCATACCCAAGAAAACTTCTTATCTCTTTTTGAGTCTTCGGAATTGACAAATTGACAATGATCTGGATTTTTGATGGATCAACTTTAATGCTTTGAGAAGAAATATAGTGACCTAATACTATCCCTTCATTCAACATCATAAAACACTTTTCATTGCTCAGGGACAGATTAGCTTCAATACATCTTTTCAAAACTTTTTCAAGATTCTCTAATGCATGCTCAAATGAATTACCATATACTGAAAAATCATCCATGTAAACTTCAACACAGTCATGAACTAAATCAGCAAAAATAGCTAATACAACTCTCTGAAATGTAGCTGGAGCATTACTAAGTCGAAATGGTAAAACATTATAGGCATAAGTGCCACAGGGAAAAGTAAAAGTGATTTTGTCATGGTCCTCTAAGGATATCCTGATCTGGTTATAGCCACTGAAACCATCAAGAAAAGAGAATGATGATTTCCCAGCTAATGTGTCTAGCACTTGGTCAATAAATGGTAGTGGGAAATAAT
>APFE030103034.1:0-18066 GCA_000404065.3 Pinus taeda | reverse complement strand
TGTGCAAGTGACACTTGTTGCACTTGTTCTCGTAATTTTGATATATCATGTAGCATTTCTTCCTCTTCTTCATGAGTCATGCTAGAGCTTTCAGGTTTCTTACTAGGCGTTTGCATTTTATTTATTCGGGGCATCAATTACCGATAATAATACTCTACTAGCCCTTTGAATTCCTTCAAAATAATTTTTCAAACCAATCTTAAGCAAAAATTTAAAAGAATCTACACATCTTTTTTCACTTTGTAGGAGATCGATATTTCCTCTGATGTATCTTTGTACTTTCAGATCTTCCAATTCTGAAATTGTGATTTGCAGTAGCCTTATGTTTCCTCTTTCCATTGCCACCAGTCTGATCCAAATTGGATTCTCCAAGAAAGAGTTATGCGAAATCTCCCACAGTGACCTGATTATAGACTAGTTCAGTAGAGCGAACTTGTACGACGTGCCACGAGTCACTGTTTCGACGTTTGGCTCTGAAAAATATCTATAAGAAACTACATTCCGTCCTATTTCTGTACCTTCTTATGAAATTTCAATCCGATGTTTAGAGAGAATGTTATGACGATTTTCCCCAGGTCACCTGTTTGGAAAGTGATTCAGGAGTCTACAAAAAGACCAACTTTCTCAGATCATATCTCTGCAAATATAGCATGAAAAGCTCTCAAATTTGGACTTGAGGTTCAATGCGATTTTTTCTCAAATGGGTTTTTTTTTAGCTTCTGAAACATCGCAGAAAAAAAGTTATAGCGACAATGCCATGATGACCTATTTGGAACAACGAAACCTTAGAATCCAAAGCTCTGATACCAAATGTTATGAAACCAGCTCCAGAAAATATAGAAAAGATAGATAAACGCCTTATAATTCAGCTTATTCAAGGGGGAAACCTCCTTTACATTACATAAATGAACAATTCTTGGATGATTAAAATGACAAAACTTCCTTTCTATATATAGGAGTCTAAGGAGTCACAATATAACCCAACCGACCTAACAATAATAATATAAAGCCACAAAAATAACAATGGAGGGATTCAATGGGGCATAGTAATAAAAATATGGGGACAATAGGGGCACAACAATATTAATAAGGGATACAGCTACAATAGTAATGGGGTAATCACTAGTATTATAGGGACATAACACAGAGACAATGTTGCTCTGATTTAGTTTTGGAGGAAAAGGACACTCACCATGGGATCGATTCCCTTGCACTGGGAAAAAGTCAACTTATTTGTGTGGCTAATACACACAAATGGAAATCTAGATCTCAAGGATGTCAAACTCTAGCAGGTTCATACTCTTCTTAAAGGACTACAGAAAATGGTTGTTAGTGTAGACATACCTATGTTAGTCTGTGGTGATTTCAACTCAATTCCTGCAAGTGGCCCCCATGCTCTTCTTGCAATGGGAAAAGTTGAATCCTCACATCCAGACTTAACAACAAATCCCCTTGGTATATTATGTCATGCAAGCAAGTTTTTTTACTAACTACCTCTGGTTAGTATTTATTCTTGCTTTGCAAGAATGGTAGGAATAACACAAGGTTTAGACCATCAACAAAGAAGAATGGACATTGCAACAAATGAACCTTTATTCACCAACTGTACCAAACATTTTTTTGAAACTCTTGACTATATTTTGTATACAACAGATTCACTTAGGGAAGAGTTCCTGTTAGAGCTTTTGGATGAGGAGAGCTTCTGTAAAGACACAGGTCTTCCTTCTCGCGATTGGTCATATGATCATATTGCACTTTGGGCATAATTTTGATGTAGGCCCAAGGCTCATGGCTAGCATAACAATTCCAACAATGATGGTCCATTGCCTTGCCCAAGAAGAACATAAAAATTTGTCAGTTTCAGGGATTTAAGTGAGTTGTCACTTCACCTATGTACAATGTGTTCACGATTTTCGGTTTGTATTCTGCAATTAACATTTATCCCTTCCTTGTCATTTTGTCATGGTGAAGATGGTAGTATGTAACATGAAGAATTGTTAGCTACATTTTGCTTAAGTGTTTCGTAGCCCTATAAATTGCAAGGATAATATGTTAGAGGATGGGGTTCGAGAAACATTTTAGTGGTAATGTAGCAATAAGAATTGGTCAAAATTATCTGCATGTATGAAACACATTTGTTTTACATGCAAACATTTAGCAACGGAAGAGTATTGGGGGTTTCTTTGAGGTTTTTCCTTCTAAAAAAATGGAAGTTAGGAAATTAAAAAGAAAAATTAATGTGGTTTTATTTTTTGGTTTTGCCAAATTGTTTTTTATTTTTATTTTTTCCAACTTTGTTTTTTTTCAAATCACTTTGTCAATCATATATACAATTGAGAAAAAAAATTATAATTAAAAGATATGGTTGCTACTATAATCAAAATCATATATAAAGTTGTCGTCAATAAACTCTTGGTTTAATTTAATAAATCATATATAATGTTGTTGTGGATATAACTCATTAGTTTGATATAATAATCCATAGATTTTAATGGAGGCAAATGGCACTATCACTTCAAATTCCACCTGCTTAGAATATCTTTACTAACCTAGTTTATCATAAGTTGATTTTCTTTATATAATAATATTTGTATTAAATTAAACAAAATGAAAATTTTAATCAAATATCCTACAAATTTTTTTTATTTTTAACAAATATAGATTTTTATTTTTAAAATAATTCTTATTCCTAGCAAATTTTATTTCAAAATAAAAATTCAAATTTCAAAAATTATTTTTTATTCTAAAAATATTTAGTTTATTATTTTTTGTTTTACCTTTCTTTCTTTTTTTTAATTTTCAAATCTAATTAAGAGTGGAAGCATTTTCACTATAATCTAGTATAAAAATAATATTTTGAAAAATTAGGTTCCTCTTCAAAATAAATTTATATTAATCTCTACCAATTCTTATCATAAATCTATTAATATATATTACTAAATTAATATTAATATATATTAATAAGGCCAAGGGTTAATTAACTAGGTGGACTCTCAATTGTTGAGTACCTCACCGATTATTAATATATATTACTAAATTAATATTAATATATATTAATAAAGCCAAGGGTTAATTAACTAGGTGGACTCCCAAAATTGTTGAGTACCTCACGAGTCGGAGATGAGAGAGTCAATTCTCCTCAATACCCTTGAAATTAACCAATGCTATCATGGAAAATTAACCTAAAAGACAAACCAAGACCCTATTTACCTAAAGGGCAAACCCGTGGTCAAATACGTGGACTCTTGCGAAGCCCCGAGATTGGCCAAAGGATTCTAGAGACATCCAAAGCCTCATTCGACGTTCATAGATAGGAACGATCGTGGAGTCGTAGAATCAGATATAATAAGGCTGTGGCTTGGGTGAGGAAACTATTAGAAGTACGCCTTGGCAACGTTTTGTGCGAAAGATTGATATCGGCGGAGTTTCTGATATATCTTAGAAGAGATTTCTGTTTTCGGCGATCTGAAAGTGTTGAATACTTGTCTGGTTCACTGTTCTATTCTATTTTGATTCGTCGCAATTGCAATTCCAATTCCAATGGCGGACGTGAACATGCATAGCGGCGAGGTGGAGGCCTTCGCTTTCCAGGCTGAAATTAATCAGCTGCTAAGCCTCATCATCAACACTTTCTACAGCAACAAGGAGATTTTCCTCCGGGAGCTCATCAGCAATTCGTCCGATGTAAGTATGAAATTTAAGATTTATTAATTTTGAACTTCCATTCCCTTCCCATCCAAAGTGTAGGGTTATATTTTCAGAGAATTAGGTGGGGCTCGAAGCTTTGATTACAGGGCAGTAAAATAGGATGAATCAGCAATTCATCCTAGTAAATTAGATTCATCAATAATCACATGCCAATATATTAAATGCTAATTATTGTTTGTGGCAATGGCTGCAGGCGCTGGACAAAATTCGGTTCGAAGGACTGACGGATAAGAGCAAGCTCGATGCTCAGCCGGAGCTCTTCATTGGGCTTGTGCCCGACAAGGCTAACAAGTGCCTCACTATTATTGACAGCGGAATAGGCATGAGTAAAGCGGGTAAGTACACTAGAATTCTGATATATGATTCTTATGATTGTATGCTTATGTTTAGTTTAATCAATCTTGAGATTATATTATAGTGGGTGTTTTGTGTGAAATTTTCTGATTTGCAATGCATAGATTTGGTGAACAATTTGGGAACCATTGCGAGATCGGGGACCAAGGAGTTCATGGAGGCTCTACAGGCCGGGGCGGATGTGAGCATGATCGGTCAGTTCGGCGTGGGTTTCTACTCAGCCTACCTTGTGGGTGAGAAAGTGATTGTTACCACTAAGCACAACGACGATGAGCAATACGTTTGGGAATCCCAGGCTGGGGGGTCGTTTACTGTTACTAGAGACGTTAACGGAGAGCCCCTGGGCAGGGGAACTAAAATTACTCTGTTTCTCAAGGAAGACCAGGTACTATAAACATGCCCTGTTCTAATATGTTTCATCAATTTGTTTCTTTTAACATTTCCTGTGCATTTATTTAAATTTAAGGGCATGGCTTGGTTGGGGATGGCAGGTGGAGTACCTGGAGGAGCGGCGGCTGAAGGATCTGGTCAAGAAGCATTCCGAGTTCATCAGCTATCCCATCTATTTGTGGACTGAGAAGACTACCGAAAAGGAGGTCAGCGACGACGAAGAGGAGGCAGAGGAGAAGAAGGAAGATGAAGATGAAGATGAGGAGGTCAGCGACGACGAAGAGGAGGCAGAGGAGAAGAAGGAAGATGAAGATGAAGATGAAGATGAAGGGGATATTGAGGAAGTGAAAGGTGTGGTGGACTCTGACGATCTGCCCCTCAATATCTCCAGGGAAATACTGCAGCAGAACAAGTTTCTGAAGGTATTTAGGAAGACTTTGTTAAAGAATTGTATTGAAATGTTCAACGAGATCGCGGAGAACAAAGAGGAGTATGCCAAGTTCTATGAGGCGTTTTCGAAGAACTTGAAATTGGGGATACATGAAGACAGCCAGAACAAAGATGAGTATGCCAAGTTCCTGGAGAGACTGAAGAGGAAGGGTTATGCCGTCGATGAGTACGCAGTAGGTCAGCTCAAGGAGTATGACGGGAAGAAGCTTGTTTCTGCTACGAAAGAAGGGTTGAAGCTGGAGGAGACAGAGACAGAGGAGGAGAAGAAAAAGAGGGAAGAGAAGAAAACCTCATTTGAGATCTCGTGATGCTCTTGTACGAGACCGCCTTTTTTGGGCTGATTAGAATTCCTAATTGCTTCAGTTTAGAATTATTAGTTTTTGAAACACTAACTTGGTGAGGGATAATGAAAAATATAATGATGGTGTTAAAGAAATGAAAGGAAGGAATTGTTGGCCTTAGCCATACAACATGCTTACATCTTTTTAGAGAAGTTCAATGTTGATAGCGATTTTAACAAGTTTATTGATAGTTAGTTTAGAATTTCTTCCATTGACAATTATGGTAGAATTATGTACAAGTAGTGTGCTTTTAGTTTTAGGGGGTGACATTTTTTTTTATGTTTGTTGTATATGATGTTTAGTGTGTTTGGTGTGCGATATGTTGTGAACATCATTTTTTACTCTTGTATTTTCACATTGTTTATGCTCAAGTCATGATGTCAAGGTTGAAGATGTTTTTTTTATCATAGATTCTATAGTTTGCTATCACATTTTGATTAAATTGTATATTAAATATTTGTTTACTTTATATTTATTTATGTTAAATCATCAACCAAGTTGGAGTCGCTAGAGATCCTTGGTATCAGTAGGATTGTTGTTGCAAGAGGCACTATAAATCCATGATGTAAATCACTACACACATGTTATGGATCACTACAAGTCCTTGTCATAGATTGCTATAGGGTTATTGCTACAAATCAACTTTGTTAGCAAAAAATAGAGAAATAAATACATGATAAACACATCACAACAATAATACATGGACATGAATACCATATTTTACCTTAGAAACCCTTGTGAGAAAAGTAGCAGCAAATAAAAGATCCACTATTCTTCATGGTTTAAATGCATAAATTCCTTACTTAAATGTAGCCAAGCCGACCAACTTCTAGGCATAGCCAAGTGAGCCTTTTTCTCAACTCAAACCCATTACAATGGAGAATCCCTTCAATTTTAAAAGGTTTCCTCACATGCAATCCATGTTCTTTAATATCATAGGCCACCAAAATGATGTACCTAGACCTAACAAATTTGAATTTTTCATGGAGTCAAATTTACACTAACATTCCCCCCTTTAAATTTGAGAAGTGAAATATTCATGCCCATTTCCCTTATCACTTAGGTCTATTTGAGATTTTATTGGTATGGGTATGGATGCCTAACTACATCTTATAGTTGTATGCCCAACTATATGTAATTTACAAAATTCATCTCCAAGTAATTTTTATTTTTTTTAATTGTTGTTTGGAAACCATTTTTTCATTCTTTCACATTTACACATTTTCTCACACTAGTTGTTCTCATCAAATTTCACTTTTGTTGTTGCATTTCACCTTGTTGGACCTCTATGTCCTCTCAATCTTCACATATGCAGTTCAAATCCCAATTAGGGATTATTTATGCTATCTTCAACCTCAACATACATGTGTTGGCAATTGCAACCATCACCTCCTTTCAGAAGCCACAATTTCTTAGCTTTGATAAACACACCACAAAAATAATACAATTGACATGAACACCATATTTTAGTTAGGAAATGCTTGTGGGAAAACTAACTACAAATAATAGATCTATAATGCCCCATGGCTTAAAAGCATCCATGCCAAGCCAACCAATTTTAGCCTAGCCAAGTGAACCGTTTGCTCAACTTAGGCCCATTACAATGGAGAACCCCTAAGATTTTAAAAAGCTTCATCAAATGTAATGCACAACATCTAATAGCATGGGCCACTGAAACCATATTCCTTATGTTGGAAAAATACTTGTTATTGATGTCAAAGGGATCACCAACTCAAGAAGTCAATAACATGAGAGTGTAGAGGACTTCAAGCCCTTTTCATTGAGTATTTAATCACCTTCTAACTCCTATTCATTAATAACATATTGAATTTACAAGTTGGAAACCCATATTTTCGTCAACCCTACATGAGTACAAGTTGGTCTTCTGCATTTATGTAGGCCCTTAGTCTAGGGTGTTTAGTCGAGTACTCACCTTTAATTTGGTTAATGATGAGTTCAGAATCCCCATGTGTTGAAGTCCTTTTAGCTCCCAACCTCTTCAAATTTTTCAGTCTTAAAAGCAGTGTTTCATATTCAACTATATTATTTGTACATTGGAAGTTAAGCTTCTAAGAATGTCCCTTTGATATACTTGTTTGTGAGTTTGAGATCCAAACACCTACCCTTGCTCCTTCCTTGCTCACAACCCCATCAAAATCCATGTTCCAAAGGGCTTCTCCCTCTTCATCTTGTTTCCTAGTATCTAATTTTATCTCCTCTCTCTTGGTCAATTCAGCTTCCAAGTGTGACACATCTTCATCTACACATTCATCATTATACAAAATAAAGGAGTCCATATTTGAATGCACATAATACATGGGGTAATTATTTAGTTTGTCTTGGCTGCTCACCATATATATCATTAATGTTTCCCTACATAACCTTTTATGCTAACCAAAAACGGGAATGGTAGAATAGGTCATGTCCATCTGCAACGTATCCTGTAAGTTTGTTCCCCATGATATTGATAGCAACATTCCATACTTGGGAGGTATGTCTGCCACTACAATATCCATTACCACACTCTTTGTTGGTATTTTGACTAGAGTAACACACAAATGTTTGATGAGACCTAAGCATCTCACTTTGCTCGAATCAAAAGAATATAAATCTTTGTAGGGTCTTGTTGTGTCTAATCCTAGCTTCTCCATGATGCCTCTAGGCATAAGATTGTGTGAAGCACCAGACTCAATGTTCACGAATGTTCAAACTAATATAGATAGGTGGCACACTACCATCTTGAGACTTCCTTCAACTTCAGGCCCAAACAATAACTCATGTTAGTCATCAGTTAAATTAATTGTGTCCATCCCATCCCCTATCTTCAGACCTTTCAGGACATGAAATCTAGATGCATTTCTGTTAATTAATTTAGTCATAGGAATAGAAATTTTTACCTTCAATAATTCATTTTCAATACTGAAATATGTATGAGGTTTATCTATTTATTTGATATTTACACCTTATTTTTTAGAAGTCTCCTTTTGAGAATCATCCTTTGGCTGGCTAGTAGAAGGGGTGTCACTCTGAATTTTCTTGGGAGGATTTTCAACAGCCTTTTTACTCCTCAAATTGTATTATCTGTGCACCTCCATGATAGAATTTTGGTATCCTTGTTAATAATCATACGACTCTAAACGGATGACCTCTGGTTATGATAGCAAGAACAAATCTTTCTCCTCTTTAGTTAAGAAAATGTTGTCATTTTCACTTTCCTTAAATAAGTTTATTTTATTTTTTTCAAGATCCTCTAGTACCTCAGCTTCTTCATTTGCATAGTTCTCTTGGAAATGAGGTCTAACTTGCTGCTGATCAATTTTGCCTCCTTGTTCTCTCTATTTAATTTAAGGTTGATTTTTCCTAAAATTAGGATTTATAATTCGAGGAACACCTTTATTTTCCCTTAGAGGATCCTTCTCAGTTAAACTTATCCTTTCCATCATTATTTCCATGGTTTTAACTAAGGTATCCAAGTTAGCACATGATGAAGAAGAAGTGGGTTCTTCTTTAATAGTGGCTCTCCTCTCAATCTTTAACCTAGCTCTGTTTGCCAACAAGTTTGCCTCCACACTGACTGCATTCCTCTGAATCTCTTCAAGGATAACAAGATTTCTCTCCCTCAATTGGTAAGACATGTCTGGATCAAAACCATCTGGAAATTTGATCAGAGTTAGTCATGGTGGGGGTTGTATTGCATTGGGGATAGAATTGGAAATGTTATTGAATCTAGTGCAATAGTCTTGGATTGTTTCACTAGAGGCTCCCTTTATACTCTCATATTAAGCCAATATTTGGAGAGGATTCTTCTTTACTTCCCATATTCGGAGGAATGTTTGGTGAAATTGTGTGAGATTTGGGATAGAGGCAACTCACAATGCCTTAAACCATTTCTTAACTTCTCCTGTGAGACTTTGGGAAAACAATCTCATCTTCACATCATCATGATCAATTTCTTGCAAATATTAATAATCATTCATTTTGTCTATATGTTGTTGAGTAGTGATTGTCCGTGTGCCATCAAATTGAGGTATTTAGATATGATAATCTTGTGGCACGCCATTTAGTTTTCCAAGTAGGACTAGGGGGCATAACGAGTTTCCATGATAGGTAATTGGGAATGAGAAGATGATAAAACTACAATAGGTGTGGATATGGAGGGTATTAAAGGGGGAGGGATTGTACTTTGTTGAGTCGATGTAGTGGTGGTAGGGATAGCAAATGAAATGGGTACAGTGCTAATAGGAGGAATTACTGGAGGAGAAGTACTAATAGGAGGAATCACCGTAGAGGAAGAAGTTAAAGAATTAGGTCGTTGATGAATAACAACTTTGTGCATAGCCTTATCTAGTTCGGTGACCAAAACTTCAATCTTAATAACTATTTTACAACATCTTCATCAGAGTCTGGATTAATAGGTTGATGCTTTGAGATATAAGGTTTCAAAATACTTTCATCAAAAACTATCTTAGGTAAAAAAGTGTCTGACTTGGTATGACAAAGGCTATGCTCAAAAGGTAAGTCAAATTCAATATCCTCAACAGTTAAAAAACTTTCATGGAGAGAATTAACTATGGCCAATGGATTATTACTTTCTTGGCTCTCAGTAAGACTCCTCTTTCTAATAATTTTTTGAGGATTATCTACGACTTTGGTGGTTTAGGATCTGGATGAGCTCTAGTGTATATCATTCTAGGAGCTAAATCTGTAATAGATTATTTACAAATAGAACTATGTACAAAATTTAGGTGCAAAACACCCTTAATAACATTTATTTAATAGCCACACACTTGAAATAGTCTTTAAGCTCTGAAATAATTTTTTACCAAGGAAAAATTCAATTTATATGAGATTTGTGTGAAGTCCCCAGTACGGTCGCCAAAATGTTTTAACTCTGTAAACTCCCAAGGGTGTGAGACAATCCCAGAGGTAAGCAAAAAACCATTTTGGATGTTGGGATCTATCCCTTCCAACTTCAAAGAGGGATCTCTTATATGATTTATAATTGTTGTCTTGAGATGTTAGGTCATTCAGTTTTGAGTTTGGTTTTTTCATAGGTTTGGTTGAAACTGTGAGGAAAATCGATTGGGAAATGGAGTCATAAGTCTTAGGTTGATCAAATACAAGAATGTCAGAATAGATGTAATAGGGAAAGGTAGGCAAGCTTTTATATCTTTAGAGCATTTATGGAATGAATGGGATGAAAATATTTAGATTCAATTAAACATAGAGCACACTAGGATGAATTCTATATTTAATATCAGAGTGAAAACATAGATATTGTTTATAAGGCAGAGCACAGTGTATTTAAAAAAATTCGACCCTTAATCTTCTTTAAACAATGGAGACAGAAAGAACATATGGAAAACTGGAAAAATAATCATTTTACAAGAGAGGAAACTTCACGAATTGTGTGACATAGGAATCCTAGAACAAGCTTTGTAAATTAATGGAAATGATCACTTCATTACATGCGCATCCTTACATCAAATATTTTCTTTCTTCATACAAGTTCCAGCCTTTTGTACTTCAAAATATGAAATATTTATACAAATTTATCAAAATATATTGATTTAAAATATCAATATGTTTCTGCAAAATATCCTAAAAAATTGTTTACAAAAATAGTACGGACTATAGAAAAACTTAAACTACTGAATCTCTCTGGAAATAACTTTGAGGATTCTGGTGATGACTCAGCTTAAAAATTGTTGCTTTGCTGCTAGACATGAATACCTATTTATTCAAGAATTTGACATAATTTATCCCACTTGCTTTCATTTGTGGTGGAGAATTTGATTAACTTTCTATAGTTTTCATCCACCTCAGTATATTTCTAGAAAGTAGGCTTGACTATAAACAGATGTTTTATTTTTTGTTTGATAAGTAAGTCAAACTTCAAACCTTCCATGAAAACTTTATGTGTAATAGTTCCCTTTATGTTGGAAAATTTAGATTTATCTCTTGCTATGGAATAAAGCTTTTGCTGATAATCATCTAGCTGAACTAATTTATCTCCAATTCCCTTTAAACCTGGAAGCCCCTTTTGATGCAGTATGTTGGATTTCTTTTGGAATTTTTGAATGCTACACTCCAAATTATGACATTTATTCTTTAACAATAAGATTAGATTCCTTTCTGTAAGAAATATTCTTACCTCAAGTATTCTCTCAGTTTTCTCTGTAATCTCATATTCTTCATGTTCTTCTTTTGTCTTTGAATTCAAGGTTCTTATTAAGGCGGTAGCTTCACTTGGCTTCTAACCCATGTTTTCCTTTATCCCTTCAATGACCTCTTTTGATTTATGTACAAATTCTTCCTGCTCGAAAATAATTTCAATGGAAGGTCAAATTTCAGTCATAAATTCATTAATTTCTGCCCAAAAGTTCTCATTTTCCTGTGCAATTGTCTATGCCATGACAGAGTCATTCTCTAAACTTCAATTCTTTGATTTAATTTGTGAGCCTTTGGAAGCTCTAACACATACATATTATCAATTTTTAATTTCAGCTCTGGGAGGTTTTTAAGCTGAGCTTTCAACTTTTAAATTTGTTGCCCTTTAATAGACAAGTCTTGCATAAACAATGTAAACTTTGAAACAGGAACCCATATTGTTATTCGTTTTTTAGAGATAGCAAAAAAGTGACCTGATTTCGAAAATGGGTTATGCAGAACACACATGTGTTTTTTAAATCTTAGTTTTTGGCACTATAAATTTTTGTATGTACATTGTGTTTTATAATGGTAGTGTTTTTCATGCTGATTTAAAAACGTGGTAATTCTGCACAAGATCTTTTTTTTAAAAGTTATTTATTTATTTATTTATTTATTTATTTTTTTTAACTTTAATATTTTCTAATGTATGCGAAATGTAAAAAATTATTTTGTGAACTAATAATTTTTAACTGGTCTTTTTCTTTCATATTATTCTTGTTTTATATTTATATTATTATTTTTTTTGAGTTAGGTTTTATGTTTCGCATATTTAAATGAAGAAGTGATATTTGAAGTTTCAATATTCTCATATTTATACATTTGTTAATTATTTTAAACGTCCACAAAAATTAATGTTTCTAAAAACAATATTTTCTAACAATTGACATAAAGCCATTTTAAACATAAATATAAATTAAAAAAACTACGTTTTGATAATTTTTTGCTACAATGACATGCGAAAATCACAATTTTTATACGAAAATTTTTAACTAAAAATAGTTTAAATATAGTATTTTTTTAGATTTCATGTCAAAAAAAAATATAATCATTTTTTTGTTTTCAAAAATAGATGGTCAACTTAAAAATTAATGCGAAAATCACATATTACAATAATGGGAAACACATAACAACCTTAATTGAGTGTATATTCTTCTCATGAAATATCAAAGTCAAAACATTGCAAGTATAACTAGTTAATAGTGACAAAAAATGAGCTTGATTTCCAAGCATAACTTAAATTTAATCAACAATGTCACGTACTCCAAACTCTTTGTCCTCTAGAGTTTCATCATTGTTTTCTTCCTCAATATTTTCTGCTTGTTTTTGCTCATTTTCGTCTTCTAATGGATCTTTCATGTCTACCAATCTCCCAATGTACGTCTTTCCAAACATCCCATGTAATAGTGGTTGAGGTTCCTTTGCTTTTTTTGTGACACGTGATTCACTAAAGTCCCCTTTTTTCAACCCAATTTCTTGCATTGCATTTGGAAGAAATTGAAGAGCATTGATTCTTTGATGAATAAAATTGCATTGTAATGGATCTTTTTCAATTGCAATGTAATTTCTTCCTTTTTGAAGACAACATGCTAGTGTTGTACTTAGTTATGAAGCACAAAATAAATAATGAAGTAAATTAGTATAATGACATATTCATTAAAAAAAAAAAAACTATTGAAATTCAATTCTATATAATAATACTTACCTGAGCCAGAAAATAAATCCAGAACCCAATCTCCTTCATTTGAACATGTGTCTATAAGATAGTTAATCAATAATTGTGGTTTTTGATAAATGTTAACTATCTATCATTTTGCTTCTTTGTCTTCATATGTTAGTTTTCTCACAACAACATCATAACTCAGTATTTGGCTATGACTCTTTCCATCCACCCGATTAAAAATCATAGACATACAACTACCATCTTTTGCCCAACTATCAATATGAATGAACTCACAATCATTTATAAATACTTGATCGTCACTGTTAAGAAGATTTGACTTTTGCCTATAACATGAAATAGTAAAAGTTCAATCAACTTGTATATAAATGAATTTTTCAACATTAATCAAATATAAGTTTTAAACATCTTACCATGTAAGCTGTGTCGTTGAATTTGTTTTCCCTTTGAAGCTTGACAATATCATTGCTAATTGTGTGACTGAATGAAATGTCACAAATCTCCATAATGGTGATGACATGATTCTGCAAATCCCGCAACCAGTTTACTAAAATGTTGATAAGTATAAAGGTCACTATCATAGTCAATATTTGGAATATTGAAACCATGGGGATATCTGCAATAACTAGGGCATACTCCCTTTTAGGTATGAGTTTAGCAATGTCTTCACAGTCATCTTGTATTACTTGATATTGAACAGTGTCTAGCCCATTCCAAATGAAATGAGTAAGAGTTCGATCAAGTTCAACATTTTTAACACGTTGCTTCCTCAATCTTTCGATCTTTATTTTTTCAATAAAGGTTATGAAGCTCGTTGGCGCTCCATTATCGTCCTTCTTCATCTTTTATAAAATAAAAAAATATATGTGTAAGTTATAAATTAAAAATAGTACACAGATGAATAAAAACGAATATATTGATTTAAAATATCAATATGTTTCTACAAAATATCCGAAAATATTGTTTACAAAAATAGTACAGGAATATAGGAAAATTAAAACTACTGAATCTCTTTGGAACTGACTTCGAAGATTTTGGTGATGAATCGGCCTAAAAAAATTGTTGCTTTGTTGCTAAACATGAATACCTATTTACCCAAGAATTTGATATAATTTATCCCACCTGCCTTCATCTTGGGTGGAGAATTTGATTAATTGTCTATAGGTTTCATCCACATCAGTATATTTCTAGAAAGTAGGCTTCACTATAAACAGATGTTTTATTTTCTATTTGATAAGTATGTCGATCTTCAAACCTTCCATGAAATATTTAATTGTAATGGTTCCCTTTATGTTGGAAAATTTATATTTGTCTCTTGCTATGGAATATAGCTTCTACTGATAGTCATCTAGCTGAACTAATTTATCTCCAATTCCCTTTAAACCTGGAAGCCCCTTTTGGTGTAGTATGTTGGACTTCTTGTGGAATTTTTGAATGCTAGACTCCAAATTTTGACATTTATTCTCTAACGGTAAGATTACATTATTTTTTGTAAGAAATATTCTTGCCTCAAGTATTGTCTCATTTCTACCTGTAATCTCATATTCTTCATGTTCTTCTTTTGTCTTTGAATTCAAGGTTCTTATTAAAGCGGTAGCTTCACCTGGCTTTTGACCCGCGTTTTCCTTTATCCTTTCGATGACCACTTTTGATTATGTACAAATTCCTCCTGCTCGAAAATAATTTCAATGGAAGGTCAAATTTCAGTCATAGCATTATTAATTTATGCCAAAAAGTTCTCATTTTCTTGTGCAATTGTCTATGGAATGATAGATTCATTCTCTAAAACTTCAATTCTTTGTTTTAATTTGTCGGTCTTTTGAAGCTCTAACACATACATATTATCAATTTTTAATTTCAACTGAGCTTTCAACTTTTCAATCTCCTACCCTCTGATAGACAAGTCTTCCACGGCTTTGATTAATTCTCTTGATGTATATGTAGAGCGTGTCTCCACTGTAGTAGCTACTGAAGTAGAAGCCCTTGTTGTTGATGTACCTACAACTAAAACTATTGTGAGAGGTGTTAGGTTCCTATGCCAATAGGATTCATAATTTTCAATGGCTAAGGTTAAGCCTTGTAATATGTACATACCTTTGCTTTCTGCAAATTTTTTCCATATTGAAATATAAAAAATGAAAAGAGTGTAAGTCCTGAAAGAAAAATTAAAGGACAAAAGGAATAAATAAAAAGGTCCAAAAAAGTGAAAAATATGAACACCAAAAAACAAAAAGAGACCATGAAAGTGTGCAAGTCTAAATGCCACTACTACTTTATACAAAATAATGATTGTGTGAAGCATGTGATTCATGACACAATCCAGGGTAATCAAACAATTTAATCTTGACTATGTCATGCTTTAAATTTAATGTTGATAGTTAGAGAATAAAATCTGACTAGACCCTCGGATCAATGACTTATGGATACCAAGTACGAAATTCCCCTCATAAAACTTCACCCCCCCTTCATTTCATTCATTTCCCTAATAAAACCCCTTTCCCTAAGGTTAAAACATTATTTGCCTAGGGAAAGTAATCACCTCCATGTAAATTGCCCTTTCATATAAAAGACCCACAAAAACACTTTAGCCTAAGTTATAATGCATATATGTGAAAAATAAACAAATCACAGAAAATACATCATGCTTAATGCTATTCATTTCCGATGTTTTTCATATTAACTTCTAACTATTATATATTAATTCCCATTAATAACCCGTTTCTCGTATATTAACTTCTTTCAATATACCTTCCAGATTTATACTTTAATTTATTCTTCATATATTGATCATTAATTTGTATGTCATTGCCATATAATAATGAACAAGAACAAGAAAAATAGGTAGGCACACCAAAGAACACCAGATATAAGGTGGAAACTCGATGTGGGTGAAAACCACCTGCTGCAATATGTCTCTATCTTCTTTCAATTAGAAACTTATTTTTCAAGGATTTTGTACTGGTACAGTCCTTTACCAGTACACAGGTTGCAACCTGCAGAGAGCTACAACTCTCTCTCATTTTCCAGTCTCTCCTGGAAGGGAGCTACAACCCCCTTAGCTCTTTTACTTCTTTAAGGACCACGTTTCATTAATTTTTAGTCTGGATCCAAGAAGATCAAATAATCATCAAGTACATGCAAATCACCCAGTCTCCTTATACAATCAACCAATGAATCACCCAACTCTTCAGAATGCTGTAAATAGAAAAGTAATACCAGAAATATAAACCCAGAACTCTGCAACAAAAGATAAAAGACAGGCAACAAATGTTTCAAGATAAGTCTACAACTTCACCAAGAGGGGCCTGCGAATATTCGTAGCTCTTCTGAGTCTAAACTGCACAGATCCACACTGGTTGGTCTTCTGTTGTGCGTATCTCCGCACCACTCGTTCTTCTATCCTGCGTACTTCTGCTCAGATCTGCATCTTCACTGTCTGACTGACAGCGTACCTCTGCACTGTGCCTTCTTCTGCACTGCGTACCTCGCACTGCGCCTTCTGCTTCGCTGCGTACCCCCGCACTATGCTTTTTGCTGCGTTGCATACCTCGCACTGCACCTTCTGCTGCACTGCGTACCCCTGCACTGCACTTTATCCCGCGCTGCGTACCCCCGCACTCAAACCGTGGATCGCCTGTGAACTTCTGATTAGGGCCAAATTAACAGTCCTCCAATGTGCCACAGTCAGGCAGATCCACAGATCTGTTCATGCGCCCGAGAGATCATGACTTATCAATAGATTCGCCTTAAGTTTTCTCCTTGATTTAGATCTAGCTTTTAAAACCAATCACCCAAAATTTCAGATCTTAAGATATTCAAATTTCAAAAAGATGTCTAGCCAGATGATCTCCTTCCCTTTTTATAGGCAAGCCTCTACTCAAACCATGGTCCAAAATGATAGGTATTCAATACTAGGAACCCAATACCTTGGATCAATACTTTTAGATGCAAAACCATGGACCAAAACCATAGGATCAAACATGTCGGGCAAAATACCATGGACCATTCAAGAAGATTCCCACGTGCACGCACTTTTCTGCATTGGAGTGAGTGAACTGGGGTCCGCACCTTCTAAACGGAACACCTACGTGTATGTCTGCACTTCTTGGTCAGTGCACCTGCGAGTCCACAACTTCTCTTAGTATCACCTACGGTTATCTCATTTTCAATGATTTTGAGAGCCTGAACTGAGATCTGCCACTTGAGTGGGTTGCCATCAAGTACAGCACCTGTGCCATAGTACCAAACCAGAATCATAATGCCAACAATCTCCCCCTTTGGACTTGATGGCAACCTCAAGACCCTCAACATCATTCTCCCCCTTTGACATCAAGGGCAAAGGGTTATGCTCCCCCTGAGAACATGCTCCCCCTAACTATAGACCAAATCTGCAAAACAAAAACTCTTCAAGAAGAACCATAATCCATCATACACCATCAATGATCTTGACAAAAGAGATAGAGACATATTAGCAGCAATATTCAGATCAACATCCATGTTCTTCTTCTGTACTTTCTCCTTCAAGATCTTCTACCATAATGCCAACAATGCATTATTAGAAGAATATATGCTTCCCTTGAACCTATGCCAATCGATCTTCGACCAATCCATAAACCAACAAATGTATGCATATACCCCATATGAAACTCGCGCACAACCAACAATCTCTGATGAGATTCAACAACAAGATGATGCATCAACTACCCCCAGATTTTTCCTAAGGTATTCAAAAGTCTCCCTGGGCAATGGTTTGGTGAGTATATCAGCAACTTGTTCCTTAGAAGGAACATACTCCAACTTGACCTTTTGTTCAAGAACTTGTTCCCGAAGAAAATGATATTTGATAGGTATATTCTTGGTCTTTGAATGCATGACTGGGTTCTTCAAAATGATGATTGCACTTGTATTATCACATAAGATGGAGATAGGTGG
>APFE030103032.1:31437-55234 GCA_000404065.3 Pinus taeda | reverse complement strand
TGCAGCATGGTAAGTCAATTTCATTTCATTCTGAAAATTTTAATGGAGCTGTAACTCAATATCCCACTTATGACAAAGAACTTTACGCATTGGTACAAAGTGTCAAAAAATGGAAATGCTACTTGATGGAAAGGAGACTATTATCCATACTGACCATCAACCATTGCAGTGCTCACAATCCCAGTCAAAGTTGCAACAGTGACGACATTTCAGATGGATGGGTTTTCTACAACAGTTTCATTTGGTTATCAGGTACAAAAAGGGAATCTACAATAAGGTAGATGATATGCTTTCAAGGCCTATTGTAAATTCATATGTTATACTCAAGTAAAATTCTGTTTTACATGAAAGTTACATTGAACAATATACATATGATATTGTCTTTCAAGATGTGTATGCAAGATTAAGTCAAGGAAACCAAGTTGACGAGTTGGAATATCATGTACATAACAGTTTGTTGTATCATTTGGGCAAGTTATGTATTCCATGGGGAGAAAGAAACACCATCATAAGGGAGGAACACACTTCATTGATTGCTAGACACTTTGGTGTAGGCAAGATAGTATCGAATCTCCAAAGGTATTGTTATTGTCTACGTATGTTCGATAATGTATCTTGTTTCACAAGAGGAAGTTATTTGTGTGCAACTAGTAAACCTAGTAATAGGAAACTAGGAATGTACACTCCACTTCAAGTACCTTCACGTCCATGGGAGAGTATCTCAATGGATTTTGTAGGAGGCTTGTCATTGTCAAGGAAAGGTCATGATTACTTGTATGTAGTTGTAGACAGGTTCAGCAAAATGTGTATACTAACACCATGTAAAAAGAAAATTATAGCTGAAAAAAATAAATAAATAAATTAAATAAATTAAATTAAAAAAAATAAAAAATTCTCATCTTTTATTCCAAAACATTTGGGGTCATTTTGGTCTTCCTACTTCCATTGTAAGTGATCGAGATTCTCAATTTGTTGGGAATTTTTTGTCAAACTTATGGGACATGATGGACACAAAGTTGAAGAAGAGTACATCCTTTCATTCACAAATAGATGGACAAAACGAGGTGGTCAACGGAACAATCATTCGTCTTCTTAGAGGATATTGTAGCAAACACCCCAAGTTGTGGGATGAATAGTTATATTACATAGATCATGCATATAACAGGGCAAAGCATTCTTCCACAAACACATCGCCATTTGAGGCACGTTATGGGTATTTTCCAAGATCGCCATTGGAATTCATCTTTGAAAAAGATGTCACCATCGATCGTCATAGTGACATCAATAAGGCAAGAAAGTTCACAGATCAAATTTAGTTGATACATCATATAGTGGAGGGACAACTTGAGAAAAATCAAATCAACTATAAGGCAAGTCATGACAAACGTCGGGTTGATCACAAATTTCAAGTTGGAGATGAAGTATGTTTATATATTAGCAAAGAGAGACTTCAAGGGGAAGGTAAAAAACTTAAGCCAATCCATTATGATCCTTTTAAAATTCTGGAAAAGATTGGTAACAATGCATTTAAGCTTGTTTTGCCTCCTTATATGAAAATATACTTTGTTGTTACTGTTGAGAATTTGAGATTGTTTGAGCCTCCTTTGATTGATGATCAAGGAGAGCATGTCCAACTACCATCAATAGATGATTTCTCGCCAGAATACCTTGATGAACTTCAGCAGGATATCATACTTGATAGAAGAACCAGGACTTCAAAAAGAAGGGATGTCGAATACCTTAGAGTGGGGCTTAAGGGACAAAAGCCTTCTAAAGCCAAATGGCTCTTGATTGAGAAGGTGAGGGAGATATACCCTCACTTGCTGAACAATTGATAGTATATTATGGGGTCCAAAAGGCTTCTAGTGGGGAGGAATAATCATGTGCTCAGTATTTAGCTCAAAAATAAAATGTCTCAGAATGGCTCGAAACCCTAATGATCGTGTCTGCCTTGGAAAAATGATCCTAATGAAACTCATTTCACTGAAAACTAAGTTTGTATAAGGAACTTTGCTAAACAGGTGAAATTTTGAAAAAAAAATCCTAGTCACTGCACAGTTAGCAGTTTGTACTGCTGACGTGGCAAGTGACTAGGAAAGGTCAAAGTTTGGTCAACATTCTATCATGCTCCAATAAGTGTCAAGATTTTATTAGGTTTTAGCTTGGTGATGTGGAAGGTGTGTTGGCGTAGTTTCATTGGTTAATTCTGGGCCAATGAGAGAATGCCACGTGGCCAGTCTAGAGGCTGCCACGTGGCACCTCCTAATGGCCTAGGTAGACTTGAGCACAAAGGAACAAAATTTGGTGGAGGCACCAGGGTTCGACCTCGTGACCTTCGCTACACAGTCCACAAATCTTAACCGTCGACGCTACCACATGGTTGTTAACCATATCACATTTCACATGTATTTGAATTGTGTTATGTTGAGGGTTGGTAGTTAGGGGAGGGCCAACCCACAAGCCATCCTTCCCCATCTGAATGCCCCATAGTTGACACCAAGCAGTTATGTCAACCGATGGACAACACAACGAAACCATGACGGTTACTGCATACATGTGATTGCAACAATGGTTATTGCAAACAGTTAACGGTTATGTTAATGGCGGACAACACTTAACCTTCACTGCCCATATGAATGTGCCAACTGTGATGTTAACGTAACCTCTAGTGGCTCCAATGCAAACCACACCGTGACGGTTTATGTCACCACATGTGACCTCCGCATAAATCTCCAACAGTTACGTTTATCCTTAATTGTGGAATTATAGTGCTAATTGTGGATTAGTGGATAATTAAATCCATTTAATATTTAATTAAACTTGTAGTTAAAAACCACATCATTTTGGCGGATTCCACTATTTTGGCACGAACTACAGATTTAGCGGCCCTAACTGGAGTTCTTCTATATTTGGAGGCAGATTTGTAGGGAAAAACTGTTTGAGCCATAACTGGAGCATTTTTCAACCAAATTGAACTCAGGAAAAGGTATTCCTAGCTAATTTTGACATTCTGAACACATTGGTGTAGGTATGAGGAGTAATAGACCTTTGCAAACATCATTTTTTTCATATTGAGCTAACACAAAAGCCCAAGCCATGGAAGCTAGACCAAGGAGATGTAGCCGAGGAGGGGTGAACTCCTTCATTAAATCACCGTGTTAAAGTGCTCAATTGATGGTTTTCTTTAATTTTTATTGTTTTTGTTCAACATTGTTCTTTTAAGCTATTTTTCTCATGAATGTCACATTAAACTTGATGAAATTTACCTGTTTCAATCACCAAACAACCTAAGGAAACCTATGCGTAGGAAGCAATAAACAAGCATTTGATTATAAATATGGAATTGAAATTAGCACAAAAAAACTAACATTCAATAATAGATCATAATTGTAGGACTAATTCATTTGGATTTTACTTTCTTAGATCTTCGAGTTAATAACATCTAAGATTTCTAGTAGCACACCACACTCAGTCGATAACACACTTGTAACAAATTAATGAGCATAAATGAATGAAAAATAAAGCATAAATAGGTTAATTTAACACCTCAAGAGGGTAGCCCACTGATAAAGGAAACAATAACGATGATTTCATGCATAATTGAAACTAGAAAATGCAGAAGTAAAAGACACCTAGGAAAATAAACTATTGGGTAGTGTATACTGGAGAGAGTGAGGCTCACCTCCTTTGGCACATACCATGAAGGAAGAATATAGAGCTTTTTTCACAATCAATAGCAAATAAATTGTTTATTCAACATTCAAATGTTATAGGGAATAGCTTTACATCACTTATTTTCTTCCTCTATACTAATGTGAATCTATTCCTCCTCTTCTATCGTGTTCTTATGTGTGTCTGCAATATGAGATCTCCAAAAAAATTTATATATACAACTTACATTTCATAGAAGGAAAGAGGTTACAACAAGACGAGGTCAATCCCTTAATATATAGATATGACAACCAACACATCTATGATTTGACTTCATTAAGAAAAACAAATTTTGCACACCATAAGACTTATGTCAATTAGTCATCTATTGACGGTGAATATTTTGGAGATATTTGAAGCCTCCATTTTGTTATCAGTCCTTTTACTAGTGCTTCTAAGGTCCTAGTTGTCATGCTAGATGGGCACAGACAAGGTAGGGACCCACTATCGCCTTGGCCTAAGCCCTTGCTTTTTAGGCCCAAAAACTTCTAAAAATCCAAGGGAGGAGTCCCTAAGTATCCCCAAAAACCTTTGGTTTATGTCCACTGCATTTTATGGAGTCAATATGGTGGATGCGCTCTTGGCTTATTTGTTTTTCGTTGTAAAAATAAATAAATGCTAGAATAGAGTAGAATTCTAACAACCAAGATTATTAGAAAAAAAACAAATCAAATATATAGCATGTAACCTATACAATTTGGTGTAGTAAAGTTACCCTAACCAATTATCTTATTATTTGTCAATTCTAAATTCTGGTTAAGGAGTTACAAGTCAAAAAATATTGCTTTCCTATCTGACATCTTGTAAAACCTGTGAAAAAATGCAAGGACAACCACCTAATTTTTCCAATCAATGAATCCATTGTGTAAATAACACCTCTAGGGAGTTACCGTTAAGCGTGGAATTACTAGAGGGTGATTATAGATACTTCAAGCTCCCCCTTTACTAAATTTGGACTGAAAAAGCAATTTCACAAGAAATTGATTTTCATATTTTTAGTTTGTTTATTAACCTAGACATTTTTGAGAAAATGATTTTATAATTTAAATGTCTGGAAAATAAAATTAATTCAACTTTAACGTGAAAAATTTGCTTCTAATTCAAAACTTCATAGATTATTGCGATATGTTGTGACAAAAAGTAAAATTGTGAGACATAGCATATCCTCTTGCACTCTATGTTACAAATATGGGTCCAGTGGTGCAATATGAACCAAGTTATTTTGAGGTTTTACAAGCATATCCAAAGTGTGGTCAAATATCTAAAAAGATAGGATGGTTGTCCTTTTTCTAGAAATTCACAAGAATCAATGATAAAGTCATGTTGGAATTCATAGAGACTTTTAATGGAATTAGGGCACAAGTTGGTGATTTAAGGATGCAAACGTTAGAAATCTCTATATCTCAAGATACAAAATTATCAAAAACAAGGGAAAATGGTTTAAGAACTAGAGACTGAAGGAACAGACTTGGAAACAACTATTGAAAAATATAGAGAAAGCAATGAGCTACATGAAGGGGATTCCAAGGAAGTTGTTGAAGAAGAAATGGAAAAACATCTTATTCATCATTCAAAAGTATATAAACTATGAAAGAAGGTATTACTTGTTTTCTTTTACCATTTGAGGTTATTGATGTATTTTCAAGTAGATAAGAATAAAAAAATTCCATTTTATCTATTGAATAGTCAAAAGAAAATGTCTAAAGGGATTCAAAGAAACCTTAGGAATCTAGAAAGGAGTTTATATAATTTTGATTTAGTAAAAATCTTGGGTGAAGATGAGTTATAGAGCAAAAATGATACATGGTATGTTTTTTTGGTTAGAAATCAATTTATATCAATTTATAGAGACTTTAGTTGAAAGAAAGCAAAAGATAAAACATTTGTGTTGATAGAGCCAATGGTTCACAACCAGAAAAGAAAGTGACAAACAGTCAAAAGAGGAAACATTAGAAAATTGAACTTGAAAATAAGAATAATTATTCAAACCATAAGGAGATAAGTGTTTCAAAATTTTAGAAAACTAAAATTCCACAAGGAAAATCACAGATAGAATACAAGAAGAAGGGTTTTAAACCCCATACTATAAAGAAGGATGCAATTAAAACAAAGAATAGAAAAGGCTCCTTCAATAAGAGTCCTCATCTTGAGAGAACTTCTACACAAAGCATGATAAGAAATAGAGGAAACCAAAAGAATGATGAAAGATATGTTTATGAAAAATGGGTACTGAGATTGAAGATTCATTGGAGGATTTGAGCACAGATGATGATGATATATTTCAGAAAATTTTAGTCAAGGGAATTAGAACAAAGTCTACTCCAAAATCCTCACCAAGTTTTGATACATAGATGACAATAGATACTTATGAAAATAGCGTAACAAAACTTGAAGATTTTACAATTATGGACCGTAAAGAAAACTTTACATTTGAAGATCTTGTTGAAAATTTTCTAGATGAAGAACCTCTTGAGGAAAATGACTCTATACCTATTGCATCATAGGTACAAAAAATAAGTAAAGTTAAAAGATTTAAAATAGAGATTTAAGAACTAGAGTTACTAGATAGGTATATAAAAATGAAAAATAAATGCTCAAAAATAATGTTGAAATTTTGCAAATACATAAGGAACAATTGGAAGAAAAGCGGTAACTATTAGCTAAAATGACCAGGAAGTGGTAGAGGAAAAGCCAAAAAACAAGCATATGGAATATGGGGCTTAAGATTAAGTGAAATGTATAAAAACATAAGAAGAATGTTGTGCCCTTGGCTTGGACATTCTAATCGACGCTTCAAAACATGTTTGAAACTTTCATAAAACAAAATTTTGAAAATTTTGTATAAGAAAACATAATATTTGGTAGACAAAATAATAAATTTTGTTGCATGAGGACATGGAACACCTTCTATATGGGGGAGATGTTGGGTTCTCATTTGCAGCACTTTTATCACTTTGTTTTCCTATAATTTTGTATTCTAAATGTTTCATACCACAATTTCACTCCATTTTTTCATAATACCTACCATCTACCAGATAAGATACCAAGAAAGAATTGTAAGGTAAATTGTTTGTTTTCATACATTTTTCATCTGTTAATATTCAATTCAGGTTATTATTCATTTTCCTATTAAGTAGCTACAAGAATCAATGATCCTATCGAAACTATAAATTATATAGCAGAGTCCATGGTAGGTTCATTATTTTCTATAGTTTTAGCTACCCAAAGGAGAAACCAAAAGTTGGATGAGATTGCAAATGACATGGAGATGGATGTGTTTGAAAACTAGGTTTTAGAAGCAACTAGGTAAATGATAGAGATTAGTCAAATCCCAAGTTAAAGATTTTATGACAATGAATTGGACCAATCAACATACATATGATCACATCAGCGCCGACTCACATCAAAGATTGGTCTATGGATTTCATGCATCCAATGATTAACAGTAATGGAGGAAACAATCACCAAAGGTAATTAGGAATTATATTTATATAGAATAATTTGTTATACAATTATGATCAACTTGTAAATACATAGGTGTAGGAGTGACCACAATATTGATAAATCACTTTAGAAGGAACTTTGAAGCTATATAAATAGTATTATTAAACATGGAAAGGGATCAATTTATCTGAGAAGTCATTTTTGGATGTATTATGCACTCTATTTCTTTAAAGTTAATATGATTACAATGATTTGATATTTATATGTGTTTCAACGATGAAGAAGTGTGTGTTGAATTATGTAATGCTATGTTTCACCTTGACTTGAGATAGGAATTTTTAGTTTTTAACTTTTACTTTGAGACTGATATTATGATTGATACAATATTGTTCGAGGACAAGATATATTGATGATCCAAATAGTTACTTCATATGACGACTCTTGTTATGCATATTATTGAATATCAAGATAGATTAAATTGATGGGATTGATATTAAATATTGACACTATTGAAATTTGAAGAAAACATGGTACATATATTTTATGATTTTTAATTGTTCATTATTTTTTGAGTGTGGCAAGGGACCATGATGTTGTAAATGAACAATATTGAGTAGTGGTTCTAGTTTGATTATGGAGTGATGTTTATTTTGGATTTGAAATTTTAATGATAAACACACTTAGAAAATAATTATAACATGTATAGTGAATGTCGGCACTAGGTATTTTCTTTCCAAATGACTCACATATGGGTAATGGGGTTGTATGAATTAAATTTGGTCATCTTGGCTTACATAATAATTATAACATGTATAGTGAATGTAGGCACTAGGTATTTTCTTTCCAAATTACTTACATATGGGTAAAAGGGTTGTATGAAGTAAATTGGATCATCTTGAAGGGTTGGAACAACATCCTTGATTTCACTCACTAGCACTCTAGTTGTGGCTTAGGTTGGAAATTGGAAGAAACTTCCACTTTGAAGTTACACAATGCCATAAGGGTTATATTATATATTCAGTCACTCACATGGTATAACTGAGGGGTGCACATTAATATGGACACCGTAATCCTCAATCACCATTAGTCTCTCAACAAGGATGACACTAGAATTGATAGGCTCCTCCACCATTACATTGATGTTCCCCTCCTCAGGTACTTCAAAGGAAAGTGTTATGGTACCCTTGGAATTAAGTGAGGTAATTTCTGAAGGGTACAAGTGACTTGGAACTTTTGGTACCAAGAAAATAAAAAGGTTATTTGAGTTTAAAGTAAATGGTTAAAAATCTAAATTTAAAGTTAATATTGGAAGTGAACCTTATTTAATAATTTTGCTAGCTTAATAAAATTTTAGTGGACTGTTAAAATTGGATGAGCTTAGTAAATATTAGTTTTCGGTTCATGGAAGTTATTATAATTGATTTATATAGAACTTTACAAAATAGTGTCACCATTGTTAAAATTCCTTTTCAAAGATATTCCTTGTCAAATTGCCTTTGAAACACTAAAAGAAAAAATCTCTAAAGCACTTCTTTGAGAGGACCAAATTGGTATCTTACTTTTCATACATCCATTGATGCCTCATATACAACCTTACGAGTAGTTTTAGGACAAAAGTAAAATCAAATTTATTACCATTTGTTTTGTAAGTAGGAACCCAACACCTTCTAAATTAAGCTATATTGTAACCGAAAAAATAATTTATTGTAGTAGTGCAAGCTATGAATAAATTTAGGCACTGCATAATTGGCTATGAAAATTTAATTCATATTAATCATTTTGCAATCTGATATTTAATGAACAAACCAATCACAATGGTATGGTGACTAGGTGGCCTCTTTTACTACAAGAATTCAATATCACCGTGTTATTATGGAAAAATCATACACACAATTGTACAAGTTAAGTTACATTAAATGTAAAAAAGACAACATGTGTGGGTGTATTAATTTCCACTAGAAGCATCATGGAACCTAAAAAATAAAATGTTTTCTAAAGGTCCATTTAAAAAATTAAATTGTGTGAGTGTTCTAAAGCAGTTTTGGATGGACCCATGTGGTTGTTTCTTCAATAGTCGCACAAATCCACCAAAGTGACAACTCAACAACTCATTGATCACAACACATTGAATGGTACAAAATTCTTTTATAAGTCAAAATCAATTGCCCATTTTCAAGCCTCTCCATCCTTAATTAGGAAGTTATCGATTCTACAAAGGACTCATGTCTCCTACGAATATCCTCTCATTAATTAGCTAAGGAAGAGCCATGATCTTATTTTGAATCTATAAATACAAGAGGATTGAGAGCCAAAAACAAGAGGAAGTGCGATAAAATTCATGCTTCCATACTTGTTTGAGCAATCAACATTACCTTACCTAGAGAATCACCATTTTTAGAGTTTTATATAGCTTCTTTGATAGAGAAGTGCCTTGCAATAGGATTGAAGAAGACAAAAATCCTTGCTGAGAGTTTGGGAGCACCATTACTCTCCATTGCTCCTTAAAGTGTCTTGGAATTAATCTATTGTATCTCTACCAACAATTAATAAAGAGGATCTATTTTTATTCTCTTATGTTTAGTTTGTTTCTTGTTTTCATTGTCTAATTCACATCTTATGCTTTGTTTCTCCATTTGTTTAATGTCATTTTTGTTTTATGTTTAACCTCTAAAAAATCTAATTATTGGCTTCCTTGTAGGTCATAGCCAAGGTAGAAAGAAATATTGGATTTGGGACATCCTTGCCATTCTAGATAAACCAGGAAAGAAAAATATAATTGCAAATTTGATTTCTAGGATCCATAATGAAGGTGAAACAATTCTTACAGATGATAACTTTCCTCACAAACATTTATTTCTAATTTCCATTAAATCTCCTTGGCTTGTAGATATTGCTAATTATTTAGCTACAGGACAATTACCTCACCATTTTTCGCCTAAAGAAAAACTGAAGAGAATCAAGGTAAGTTCCACAAGTTCTTATTTTGGAGGAGATCTCTTTTGTATAGGACCTATTTTGGTTATCTGATGATGTGTACAAGAAGATGGGGTGTATGATATATTGTGTTGGTTGTGGAGCCTAATTATCTTCTGCATTCAAAGGTCTCAGCTGGATGTATACCTTAGGAAGACTGTACACCCCTCCACGCAGGGGGGACTTGTTCTCCCCATGGGGGTTCATGGGCAGTGCCCCCAAAGCTAAAAATAGATGTAAAATTGCCTTGTAAAAGTCTAGTAATTTCTAGTCAATCTGGGCTGTTCATTAGGCAGATGATTTGACGGTAGAAGTTATGTTTAATTTAGGGTTTTTTGCCCTAGAAGGCAACCCCTCACTACATATGAGGGAATTGTATTGCGTCTATGTATATCTGTATTCTGAGTGAGGAAGAGAGAGGAGATTGAGAGCGAAGAGGGAGTTATAGCGGATCTGCTATAGGTTGTATCTCTTCAATTTGCTGGATAATATAATAAAAGAAGGACTGGTTGTTTCTCCGTGGACGTAGCCCAAACTAGGTGTACCACATATATCTATGTCTCTCTTGTTTTATGCATTTTCTATGTTTATATTTCTGCAATATTTTTGTTCCATTGCTCTGTAATATATAATTTTCTAACATATTGAAATCATGTCATGATCAACCTTGCATAGGACACTTTTTTGATAAAATAATAACCTATAAAGTTATGAAATTGGGGTATTATTTTTCCTCTCTCTTTAGAGATGTGAGCAAATATGTTAGGAGTTGTGACAACTTTCAACACATGGATCAACCAGTGCAAGTTGATGAAATTCCCCTATTACCTTAGGTACTGATAAAGCCTTCTAAAAAATGGTCTATATACTTTATGGGACCTATCATTCCAACCTCAAGAAAGAAAAGGTATATTTTGGTATGTACATAATACAATATTAAGTGTAACAATCTTGGGTTAAAAGTTCATGTAATAAAGTTAATAAAGGAAGACTAAGACCAAGGTCATGGGACACATATTCGACGTTTAATGTTAGGAAAAATTTCCTAGTGGGTGTTCATTTGGTTTATTATGGCTAAGGAAATTGGCAAAGGCATTGGAAAAGGCTTTGAAAAGGCAAAGATGCATTAATTGGAATTTTATTTATGAAAATAACGAAAAATAGGAGAAAAGGAATGTGAAAGGTCATAAGTTGCATATGAGGATGGAATTGAAGGAAAAATAGAGAAAATTGAAGAAAATAGAGGCCTTGATAATAAAAAGGATTCTGAGGATTAGTTCACAACCTTTTGACATTTTTGGGTTGGAGTTTCTCTCTATTCTCTCTCATACTCTTGCACACTTAAGAGTATTCTTGGAGCACTCTAGCATTGGAGAAAGGATGGAAAAGGAAGGACAAGAAAACAAAGTACCATAAGTATTAAGCAAGGAAGAGTTGGATCAAGTGGCTACAGTAGGATTACTTACAAGTATCGAGTTGCATGTATGAATTCCTTGCTAGTTTTGGCATGCATGGTACATGCATGTGTGTATTTGGTTCTCTCGCTTTCATTGGCATGGGTTTTTCCAGTGTGACAATGGTTTTAGCCTTTCCTTTCCATTTCTGGATAGCCATGGTGTAATGGGGTTTTTTCATTTGGTTGAGCTTTGGATGATTAGATGGTTCTCGAACTAGGTGAGGTGGTTTCACGAAAATTCCCAAGGGCCTCGGAATCCCTTCACCAGTTTTGGTGGGATTGCAGAAAAGCTTGAGGGTGCAAATGGAACAATTCCTCAAAGTATTGACGAAGAAATATGGAGGCATTCGAGCTTTATTAGGGCCTAGTGATCCTTTGAACGGTTTTGGTGGGATTATGGTAAAGCCTGGTAGTGTATTTTTTTTTTTTTTTTGGGCCTAGGAAACCCTTGACTGTTAATGGAGGGATTGCGGTTAACCTTGGTTGTGTAGGTGATTATTATGGGCCTGGGAGGCCTTTGACAAGTTTTAGTGGGATTGCAGTAAATCTTGAGGAAGATCTGGTTGTTTTGTTGTGAGTCTCACATTCATGCTTGGAATATGGCACGAGAGTGATTAGGTGAAAGAAATATTTGGTTAAGCCCAATCTATGGTTGGGTGGTACGTGGAAGTCCCTGAATTGGTTGGATTTTCATATGTTAATAAGAGCTCTTTTCCTCTCTGATTTCATGAGTATTTATACTTTATTATTATGTGGCTTTGATGGTTGTTCTATCGTTGTTATTATTCTGGTTATATGATGGTTATAAGCATGGTTTTGTGACAGATTCTAGTATGGCTCCTATCATGTTTTGATTGGTAAATGATTGGTTATTAAATGCATGACCTAATAGATGTTATTGAAAATATGATGAGAGGACATTAGACCTTCTTGATGACTTTTAGATAAATATGAGACCCCTATGTTTAGATATTCATTTATGACATGTAGATTACATGTTCACAATATGTTTGAAGAAATAACTATCATGGTTAGGCCTGGTTAGCTCAATTTCTTGACTAGGTTTTTCATGGATTTTTCCTTCTGTCATTCATCATTCTCGAAAGCTTCATCAAGTTCTAGGCAAAGCTCTAGATACTAGCCTTAAAAAAGTAGCTCATATTTCGGGGTTGTATGCTCAAAACTGGGAAATTTGTATTGTAGTCACTAGGAGGTAGGGTTATCCATGTGAATAGAGGGTTATAGTTGTTGTCTTACCTTGTTATGCAAGCATTTGGGAGACCAGATCACTGAAAGGGAAATTTATTTTAGGATTTGGGAACCTGGAGTGGTTGTTTAGGTCATAGATGTCATGTAACTCCTCAATATTGTCAGTAAACTTTCAGTTTGTTGATCCCACTTCCTTAACTATACTTAGGAGGTTAAGCCATGTCATAGTAACCCTCATCTCATGCTTAACCTGGCAGGTTGGTGAAAGTGGCTAAATGTGGGATGGGTGGTTACACAATGTTATCAAAGCATGGTTCAGTACTTGGACTACATGGGATAAATGTGTTTATCATTCATGCATGCCATTTCTCTATGTGGTTGTTATGCATGCATTGTCATGGTTATGGTTGCCATGCATAAGGTCATGGTATGCAGTTGGTATTTTCATGCATGGTAACTAGGATGATGATTGATATACTGTTAATATATTGATGTGATTATGATTATACATGTATTATGCTAATATGGATTGATTTTGTCGATGAGATAGCCTCCCGTGAACTTCACTAAGGTATTTCGATTATGTTCATATTTTGGTTTAGTTGACATGGTATACTTGTAGGAAGAAGAAGATCAAAGATGACTACCAAAATGATGGGTTATAGTTCACGAGACTCCCCTTATAGATCAAATGAGAAGCCAAGAGATGAGTACTCTCTAGGCATAGCAGAAACATTGAGAAGTCTGAAGGTAGATATAAGAAGTTGCAAAGCAGATAATGACAACATCATATAGTCACATGAGAGACTAGCCAGGGCACAGGAGAAACAAGCAAACATGTACAACCACAAATTAGTTATGGAAAGAATGACAGGACTAATGGGGCATATGGTAGTAGGTATCATGGTGGGCATAGGTCGGACAAGGATGACAGGATGAGAGATGGAAGGTTCTTGGATACACTCTATAGGAGAGGTAGTGGACATGGGTTCTACTTTAGTTCTCATTTGGAAAGGTATCATGGTCATCATCGCTATCATCCTTACAAGAGGAGTAACAGGGGATATTTCCTTGATGAGTTGAAGAAATCCAAGACACCTACATTTGATGGAGATTTTTACAAAATGGAAGATGCAAAGGCATGGTTCCTTGGGATGAAGAATATATTTGAGATGCATGATTACATAGAGAACATGAAGGCCGAGATATTTATTTTTAGGTCATCCTTCAGATCTTGTCATATTTGTAGAGACATGGACAACCACAGATCAATTATGGATAGGAGGACAAGACTAATGGGGCATATGGTAGTAGGTCTCATGGTGGGCATAGGTCAGATAGGGATGACAGTATCAAAGATGGAAGGTTCTTGGATACACCTAATACGAGAGGAAATGGACATGGGTTCTACCTTAGTTCTCGTTCGGAGAGTATCATGGCCAACATCGCTATCATCCTCATAGGAGGAGTGATCGGGGATATTTCAAGGATGATTTCATGAAATCCAAGCCAACTACATTTGATGGAGAGTTGAAGAAACTGGAAGTTGCAAAGTCATGGTTTCTTGGGATGATGAAGTTACTTGAGTTTCATGATTACACGGAGAACATGAAAGCCAAGATAGCTATTTTTAGTCTCAAAGGGAAAGCAAACATTTAGTGGGAAGATGTGAAGCATGCCAGAGACATCAGGATAGAGGAGTTGATTTGACATGAATTCGAGAGACTTTTAAGGAAGAAGTACTTGTTAGAGATGTATTATGATAGTAAAGCCAAGTAGTTCTACGAAATGAACATGGGATCAATGAAAGATGAGGAATACACAACTAAGTTCCAGATTTATTGAGGTATGTGTCATATTTTAAGCATGATAAGACAAAAGCTCAGAGGTTTATCAGTGGATTTCCATTAGAATTTCAGGATCAGATTGAGTATGATGAGCCTCAGTCGCTCGAGGAATTCATTGGGAAGTTGAAGAACTATTATGATCAATCAAATCATAATACCAAGTCTAAACAAGTTTGGAATGGAATGACAAGACAAAAGCTAAATAGACACCGAAGTAAACAAGACCTCAGGATGCAGGTGTGAAAGAGAATGTTGTTCCTTACAAGAAGTTTAATGTAGTTGAGAAGGGACATGGCTCTCATCCTAGAGAGTAGCATAATAGAGGTGATTTTAGGAGACAATTACAGTTTTGGATAGTGGCAAGGAGCATTTGAAGAATGATTTTCCGTCGTATCAGGGTGGTAGGCCTCATACCTACAGTGCTCAAGAGGCGCAAACAATTGAGGATGTTGGACAAAGCATTCCTTGGATCTATGTGACATTGGATAACATGCACGTGGATCACCAAGCATATATTATTGAGATGGACAGTAATATTTGTGATCAAGTTGTTTCTGTTTTGATTTACCCTGGATCTAGTTATAGTTATGTTAACCCTAACTTGGCAGATAAGTGCAGTTTTTTAAAAGAAGTGCATGCAAATTCTTGGTTAGTGTAGTTGGCTACAGCTACTAAGAAAAGAGTTAAACATTGGTTAATATATTTTTCATTTGAGTTGAATTGTATGCCTACATTAACACATTTGAATGTTCTTCCATTGGAATCATACATTATTCTTATGGGTATGGATTGGTTGTACCTTCAAAGGGCTAAGGTGGATTGTTGTGAAAAGGCTATTGAGTTCTTGGATGATAATGGAGAACAGAGAATCTTGCAAGATAAGAAGAAGGCTACATCAGTAAGAATGGTTAAAAATGTGCAGGAAAAGCATAGTCACAGGAAAGGATGTGTGTTGTTTGAAGTTCATATTTCCAGTGAAAAATATAAGGATGTTAGGGATGAAAAAGTATTCAATAGGTATCCATTTTTGCAGTAGTTTCAGGATGTATTCCCAACAGATATTTCAGAGTTATCACCTCATAGGGAAGTGGACTTTTCTATTGAGTTGGTACTAGGAGCAACACTAGGATCAAAGACATCTTACATGATGAGCACTCTAAAGCTAGTGGAACTGAAGTTGTAGTTGAAGGAAATGCTTGACAAGGGATAAATTAGGCCAAGTGTGTCACATTGGGGTGCACTGGTATTTTTGGTAAAGAAGAAGGATGTTACTCTTAGGTTGTGTATTAATTATAGATAGTTGAACAAGGTTATGATTAAGAACAGGTACCCATTGTTGAGGATTGATGACTTGTTTGATTAGTTGAAGGGAGTAGTAGTGTTATGGAAAATTGACTTGAGATTAGGATATCATTAGGTATGCATCAAAGAAGAGGACATATACAAGACTAATTTTCGGGTCAGGTATGAGCTTTATGATTTTGTTGTGGTCCCTTTTGATTTGACTAATTCTCTAGCTACTTTCGTGTGTTTGACGAAAAGTGTGTTGTGTCCTTATCTAGATAAGTTTGTGATTGTATTCATTGATGATATATTGATATATTCTAAGAATGAGGAAGAGCATGTCAAAATCTTAATAGCAGTATTGAGATTTCTAAGAGAGCATCAGTTGTATGTGAAGCTTAGTAAATGTAGCTTATTTTGGACATAGGTACATTACTTGGGACATGTTTCGAAGGCATAACAGTGGATCCAAAAAAGATCAGAGCTATCATGGAATAGGAAACTCCTAGTAATGTGGATGAGCTCATATCATTCATGGGGTTATCAGGTTGCTAAAGGAGCTTCATCAGGAACTTCTCACAAAATGCCTATCCTATTACATCATTATACAAGAAAGGAAAGAAATTTGAATTGATAGATGAATGTGCAACTAGTTTTGAGAAATTGTTGACAAATTCTCCAGTTATAAGAGTTGCAGATTTGGATAAAGAGTTTGTGGTGTGTACAAATGCTTGAAAGAGAGGATTTGGTGGAGTCTTGATGTAGTAGGGATAGGAGTTAGGCTACGAGACAAGGAAACTGAATGAGCATGACAAGAACTATGTGACTAATGATCTTGAGTCGGTAGTGATCATTCATGCATTGAAGATGTGGAGGAATTATCTTCTTGGCAGAAGGTTTCTGTTGATGAGTGATCACAGTGGGATGAGATACTTATTCGACCAACCTAATTTGAATGCCATGCATGCTAGATGGATGGTCACGCTCAGTGATCTTGACTTCGAGATCAAGTACATTAAGGGTAAAGAGAGTAGGGTTGTAGATGCTCATAACATAAGAGTGTGGGTAAATGACATAGGAGCTATGAGTTCATATGGGATAGATTTATAGGATCATATCTTACAGGCAGGAGATTAGGCATAGGTTACAACAGTAGGGTATAGGTGAACAGTATATGGATTATCATCTCACGAAAAATGGTTTGGTGAGATTTAGGGATATGAACTATGTGTCGGACAAAAGTGAACTTTGTTGATTTTTTGTATCATCAGATGTGCTCTAGCCATGAAGCATGATGGAGAGAATAAGGCACATGAGATCTCCAAGACCCAGAAATTGTTTGGAAAATTTCCACCCAGATGGAGAGATATTAAAATAATTAATATTTTTAATGAGACCCTAAGTTTAAACATAGGGAAATTAAAATATTAATGTGTATTAATATAATATGGGTGAGTGTTATAGACATTTTTTGGCACTGCAACCCCAATCATAAATGTCCGTAAACTAAGGGCTCCTAAGTCCCTAAAAGTGTTGCTTCAATCCCTAAAGGAACAAGGTCAGCTGATTACATCATCTCCCAAAAGTTCTCCACAGAAAACTGCTCAGAACTGGTCACAACTGGACCATACTGAATGCCCAGTGCAGAGGGTGTGTTACATCTCACCTAATACACATGGGAGGTGCGATGCATACTGAAAATTCCTTCTACAGGGTGAGATGGATGAGAATAGACAAGTGGCGGAGACAGTTTGCTAAGTGGATGATCAAGGAATCTTCTAGAAACTTCTCATATGACACTTGCCTCTCAGAATTCACTCAAGGATGAATAAGAGATCAATGAAATATCCAAGTGGAACCAAGAACTATCAGAGAGAAGATACTAATAAAAAAACCCAGAGCTGACTCAAACCTTTGCAAATATCTATATATGGATCTCTCATCCTAGAGATCCAGAGGTTAGAGGCTGGAATCTTGTATCTTGTAGAGAAGTGTTGTTGGTTTTCTAGTGTAACTTCATAGTGTTGGGGATCTAAGCTTTACCTGAGGTGAAGAAGGGCTTTCTTGCTGGAGGATGATGCTGGGTCAGAACATATGGTTGTAGTCCTCTTGCTATTCTTGATCTTAATAAAGCTATTCAAGTTTTCCTCCATATTCTTGTATGTTTGGTTATATATGCATTTGTATGGTTAACACATATCTGGTCCTGTGTTATTTATGAATATAGATCTTTGGTCTTCGATAGTTGTATGTTGCTTTGATTCCACAGGTGCTCTTTGAAGCTACGCAGATGAATAAGAAGCGACAAAGATCTATCAGGAAGGAGAGGAATCAAGCAAGGAAACCAAGCACAAGACTAAGGTTGGTCTCCTTTGTTCCACTCTTATCTATTTTCATAAAGGAAAGCAAAAGTAGACTTTACTTGTTTGTTTCTAAGATAGCTACCAGACTTAGTGGGAATAGCAGCTCCGAGTGGACACTATTCCCAGTAACACAATGGCCACTCCACTAGGGAGCGAATAGATTGTTTGTTAGTCTATCTTTGTTTATTTTATAAACTTACAGACAGAGCCTGAAGTCAAGCCAGCTAGCCTTCGAACTGCATTTGTTATACAAATGAAAAGTAGATCAATGCTACTTCAATCTATCTTCGGGTTTTGTTTATGAATTACAATCAATCTGCAAATGTTCTAATTTCCCTAAGTGGTGGCTCTAGTAACCTCCTTATATCAACCCCTGTGATTTACATTTACTGAACATCACTTACTCGGCCTAAATCCCTGAACTAAATTGCAAATTGTGAGCAAAAACTCATTAAAAGTCTCGCACTAGTACCATCACACGCTGCCTTCTAGGCAGTCTATATGCATCACACTTCTTGTGTGGAGTAGGTGCGCTACATACTGAATCCACTGTGTGACAGGTGCGATGGTCAGGGAAGGTTAACTTTACCTTCAGACTTTGGTTTTGTCTTCACTATTTTCAGTTCTATTCAGGAGTTTTTCTATCTGTGGTCAGTATATCTCTGTGAAAACCCCCTTCTCTTACATTATTCCACCTCTATTGTACAAAGAACTGTAAGTGTTTTTATGTATTGTGCACCATTTTCAGTTCTCTTTTGCAAAGAAGTAGCGTAGTCGAACTGACGTTTCTAAACCTGAAAAGTGTGTCATAGCTATTGTTTTCAGTTGTAGAAGAGAATCAAATTTTTCTTGATACTCAATTATACAGTTACTCTTGCATATGATTTGAATTAGTAGTTTTTAAAGTGTCAAAAAGCAATTTTCATTTCAAAATCGTAAAGTGTCTCCCTTATCTTCACTTCATTTTGAAAAGAAATTTGTTAAGTATTGTCGCTTTGAAAATAATTCAGATTTGCACTTAGCTTTCTTATCGTCATTCATACATTAAGAAGGCTGAAAACAAATACATGCATGTGCATTTGCATTTAAACTGCTTGGTTGATTTAGGACAGTGCATTTAGTGTGTGCTCTGTGCTCTTTGTTGAAAGATTCTCAACTTTCTTTCCTTAGTAGCTAGGATTTTCATTGCCAAAAGAAGATTAAACAGTTGTTTATCATCTTAGACTGCATTTTAGGAATTGTATACACATCACGTGGTGAACCTAAAAGGATAATTTTTAAACAAGATCAACTTAAAATAAATTTAATGAATCTAACAAGGCTTCGAAACCTAACGCACAACATCTAGAGGTCTAGGCTAGAGACGTATTATGGCATCGTAAAACTTGGTAGCTGTTGTTTTCATTGTTGGTTGGGTGATTCCTCCACTCTGAGATGGCAAGTGCCAGTACGAACTTGTGCTCCCACGTACCGTCGAGTATATATTGGGAGACCATAATAGGCTGCATCCTTTATCCTTAGGAAGCCGTGTCTACCGCCCTATTGATCGCAATGCACTGAACACAGCATTTGGGAAGATTGACTGTCGTACCATAAAAAGTATTCTGTATTTTTGTGATTGGTTTGGTAATCCCCTCTACCTAGATATCCATAGAAGTCTATTTTGCTCCTTTTCAGACTCCTTAAAAGAAAAGGTCCATCTGAGCACTTGTCACTTCAGGCTCATTAAAAATCGAAGGCGACTAAAGTCATATTTTGTTTTTTCTCGACTCTTAAAATGTGAAAAAAACAAGTTGTGTCAAAGCATCTAAAATTTATTTTAACTGGAATAACGTCACTATTCCCTCGTTGGTTTTAGAAATAAGTCTCCCTTCATTGCAAGTTCCTGTAGAATCGCTAGGAAATCTTTTGGATAGACTAGATATGTCTGAACAACCATCGACATCTAGGACTGTGTCATATGACGCAGCAGCAGCAGAACCTCCTACTACTACTCCAACAATGTTCGTTGGTGTACCATTTGTCCCGACAAGTTATCAACAACAAGATGGAGTCCAATCAGGGACTGTTTCGACAACATGGTCAGTTCCTATTTCTTCATTCGGATTCTCATCTAGTATTTCTAATGTCGAAACTCAACAAATTGATCCAATGTGTCTTCAAAGGCCAATCTACCCTTTAAGTACTGGATTTCCACCATATGGGGGGCAGTATGTCTTTTCACTGTTCCCTCCTGGAGAACAACCATATGGGAGTTTACAAAAAAGTTAAGGTCAAACTGGAATTACATCCAGCAGTAGGGTACCAATACTGCCTCAACAACCAAGGGTTTCATATTCAATGCAACCAGTCCACCCTGTGTCGAATACTCCCACTATACCTACTATGGTGACTACATCGCAAGTACAAACGCTACCTATTGTATGTCAACCCCAAGTTTCTCAGGTTGCAATACAACAACCTCTCATCTCAACGATTCAATCACAACCTTAGGTTAGTGCCTCCTTATCTGGAGTGACTCAGGCTCAAACAGGTACTATGACTCCTCATATTGGTCAATCATCTAGTATTGGACAATAGCAAATGGTCCAACAACCATGGCTGGTTCAATATCAACAACTGCAATTCCAGCAATCATATCAGGGACTTGAGCAACAAGTATTTGTAAGTAATGGGAAACCACATTTCCAAAGCGGTTATCAACAAGCATACTATAATGGTTATGCCCATCAACCTTACCAAAGTTACCAACATCAAATACATTATGCTAGTATGCAAAGACCCACTTCTCAGGCGATTCCATCTTATCCTGGGTATGCTTCACCTAACCTGAATCAACAGTTGCCCTTTGTAGCAACTCTAGAATTACCAGATCTAAACTAGTTGACGAATGATCCAATTGCTTATGCCCCTTGGTGATCCGGGTGAAGACCCGTCGAATCATGTAATGACCTTTCATCTGTGGTGTTCATCAAATGCTCTCAACGATGATTCGATCAGGCTTCGCCTTTTTCAACGAACGTTAACTGGTTCGGCAACAAAATGGTATATCGAATTGCCCAGAGATTCGTTTGAAAACTTCAATACCCTAGCCACAACCTTTTTAACCCATTTTCAGTTACCCATAAGGTATGAAATGGGAATAGAGCTTCTTACCAATTTCAAACAAATGACGGCCACTTAGATATCCAATCATATTCAAGAGTGGCGACGTCAGCATAGAATGGTAAAAACATATGTTCCTGATCAACTATTGGCTGAATGGTTTATTAAGTCGTTGTTACCTTCTATTACTGAAGATGTGGAAAAGGGAGGAGTCGTCACTGAAGAGCAAGTTATTGCTCCTGCACAGAATCTAGACTTGATCTATACACAGTCTGTCACGCTCTACGATAAAATCCCTGATGCTCCTAGACCAGATTTTTTCGTTCCTCCCCCTCCTAAATCAAACAAAGACTGTCATTCTGGCAATGGTGTGAGAGGTACGACTAGCACGAAAACCATAAAGGCTACGTCAAAGAAAGCTCATACAGTTTCTAGTCAAAATGCAAATGAAAAACTTCTTGCCTCAGAGGTTAATGTCGTGTCGACTGAAAAAGGCAAAGAACCAAAGAAACCAGGAGGCAAGAAGAAAAAGAAAAGGAAAAAGAAGAAACAAGAGGAGTCATCTCCTAAAAAATCTTCTGCAAACCCTTCTGGGCAAAGGAAACCTCCTTCAGGGTGTCAGATATGCGATGAGGATCATTGGACAAGAGATTTCTATATAAAGCTGAGCTTAGAAAATTCTTCAAGAATTCAAAAACCTCAGCGATATTGACTGATCCGTTTCCGAACCCAGGAACAAATCTAGCTGCTAGCGACAATGCTTCCCCATCTCAAGTGCTTATGTTGTCCATTTCGAAACAACAAAATGATGCTTTGATATCGACAAGGAATAAAGATTATGGAAAGCCACAAATGTCGAACAACAAGGCTACAGATCAACCTAGTAGTTCGACAACAACTTCGACCGAAGTTGTGCCACCCATCATTCCTGAGCTAACGATAAAGTCGCCAAAGGGAGTAGTACACAAATCGACATTTAATCCTCGTGCCAGAGCAACATAGCATTATAATATAGTGGAGGATCTGCCCCAATTGCCGTCTGCTATATCGACACTTGAGGTACTGCAAAATTGCCCCTCCCAAAAGCAGGCTTTATTGTCAGCAATAGGTGGGATTGACCCAGCGGATTCCAATCTTGTGGCCTTTGATCACAAAGGATATGACCCTCAGTTACCAGCTCAACTAGCTTTCCTTATTCAAGTGAAAGCCCTCAATAAAACTGTTCATCGAACAATTATTAATGAGGGGGCATCTACATGTATTATGTCAATGGGTTTCTGGAAAAATTTAGGCTCACCACCCTTGTCGCGATCGTCAACGACGTTAAAAGAATTGATGGGTGAACATACACTCCATATGGGATTTTAAGTAACTTGCAAGTCGAACTGGGGGGAAAAACAGTATAAATTGATGTTGAAGTTATCGACGGAAACCTCGATTACAACATCCTACTAGGAAGGCCCTGGATATATGCTATGGTTGCCGTTGTGTCGACGTACTTCAGAAAGATTGCATTTCCCTTCCAAGGAGGAATCGCAATCGTCGACCAACAAACATTTCTCCCCAACAGTTCACAAGTTACGAGAAGCATTTTGATGATCCACGAAAGCTCTCAGTAGCTTCAAAATATCGAAGTAGGCCTCCTAAAAGACCCTTGCTTAATGGGGACTTTGCCCTTCCGCCTCCGAGTAAGCTGGCAGAAGTGGCCACAGTGGAAACCTGTCCCATGAGATCTTCTACATCAACAAAAATGAAGAAGAACTCAGAACATTTTGATAGTGTGGATCATTGCGAGGCATTGCCTCCAAGCCCTACCATAGCTACATCATCTGATGATCAATTCAGTGATGTTGTACATTATGTACTGGGGGCATTGGAACCCGATCTTTCCTTCATAACCCCTTAGGAGTTATGATCAAAGGTGGCCATGAGGATAGTTCTTTTACTATGTAAACCTCATTAAAAAATGAAACAACTCCCCTTCCAAATTGAGTCTTTCAAAGATCTCGAAGGTAAACCTTCATTCCAACCACCGAGTTGAATGAAATGAAGCTTGGGGGGCATGCACCTCGATTTGTGTTATTATGCTGGGGGCATGCAAACTTATCACGAGCAGTGTTACCGCATGGTTCAAGCTCGTTAAAAAATAAACCCGCCACGAGCAATTTTAACGCAGAATTCAAGCTCGTTAAAAAATAAACATAAGCAATGAGCAAATGTTTCCCCCAGAGTTTAAGCTCATTAAAAAATGAACCGATTTTCCGGTAAATAACCATTGTGAATGCATTATCATCAGCTTTTGAGCCTTGGTCGTGTTCTCATCATCACCTCCACTCTGTTTTTAGCCGATCATTCACCTCCATTTGATTGTTTACCCTTTTGAGGAACATCTGTGAAGAGTGATT
>APFE030103032.1:0-31417 GCA_000404065.3 Pinus taeda | reverse complement strand
ATTAGCCATCCTTGTGACACTGCCATGATTGGAAAATTCCAAACCTTACCTGGAATCAGCTGCTACCCGAAATCATCACTCATTCCTCGAAAAACGAGTCTCCTTTAAGCTCTTTTCAACTGACTCATAAAATATGAGAAGATTGACGAGTGATTAGCCTCTTCGGCTCGTTAAAGTCATCGGAAGTGCTATCCCTCCTCTAGATTTTAATCTTTTTGGACTTTAGGGATTATTACACAAAAAGATCGAGCGCTTGTCTTGTTCGGCTCGTTAAAATTACCGAACATTCATTCCTTTCGTATTATTTTACATTTTTTCGAACTTAAGGGATTATATGATGAAAAATAATCTTTGGAGTTTCCTTTCTGTCCCTTTCAAACTCTCTAAAATTGAAAAGGACCGAGTTATATTTGTCGTTAAACTCGTTAAAACCGAATAGCGACAAACTCATCCAAATGGACGAGAACGAGTTTCACTGTCGCTAGGCTCGTTAAAATATAGCGACAGGTTCGCTCGAAGGGCGAATTATAGAACAAGCATATGTTATCCTCCTCAAGCTTGACAAAAATAAAGAGGTACTGGTCAGCAATGACTGGGGAAAATTGGGAAGAAAACTTGAAAATACTTTATTGGTAGCAAGTCGCTCTTGAACATGACACTTTCTCTCCACATCCGAGTTGGTTGGGTTGTTTCGTTCACTGGTCATATCACCATTGGTCCATCACACCATCCATATTTGGGGTTAATGCTACCGATCCATCGTCAGTGTCGCCGATATGTTCAAGAGAAGTCACTCAAGGAATTCACCTGTGTCTCACCTGCTGCAATATATTCACGCTCCATTCTTTCATGACTGCCACCCTGAACCCTGTATCATCATATTGTTTTCACCTCCAAAATCATTTGCTTCATTCCGTGTCGTAGATGTGGGATTCATTAAGGCCCTCCTAGGATGGGTCACTTCTTTTCGACATCAGATCATTATCCAAGAAGTTGACCTAGGAACAACCCTTTCAGTACTTTGAAGCTTGCATGCCTCAATGGCAAGTTTCTCACTTTCGGCTGCAGGTTTACATTAATGGCCTTCGACCGAGAGATTTTGTGTGGTGTTCAACGCCAAGTCCTTTTTCATACCACGTGAATTGTACTATAGTACCTTGAGGGTCATTGTCAATATTGGTGATTCCTATCGCGCCTTTGAAGAGCTTAAATCATTGGCTGGTAATCAGGCAATGTCTTTCCATGTTTGACTCCAGAACATTTTTTCACATGGATCAACTTGTACTCCGAGTGAAGATTGAACGAGTTTTGAAGACCCCGGATCTAGTTTCATCCATCCGGGCTGTGATATATTCAGGAATATAAAGACATCAAATGTACATCATTGCCAAACAGATGATCATCCAAATCAAAGGATGATGAGTCTGAATCATCAGTTTGCTACACAGACGATTGTCTATCCTATGTACATGAAAATGAATTTATAAAGCTAAGCATGGGAATGCCCGACTCATCTAGATCATGAAAAATATTATGAAGATAATGTATTGTATTGTATCTTATTACAAGTCACCTCCCAGCACGAAAAAACTTCGGATCCTCATGATAAAGCATTTCACCCGACATCAAAAGATTAATGACCTCATGCTTTAGGGGGCAATTTTTATAGACATTTTTGGGAACTTCAACCCCAATCATAAATGTCCATAAACTAAGGGCTCCTAAGTCCCTAAAAGTGTTGCTTCACTCCCTAAAGGAACAAGGTCAGCTGATTACATCATCTCCCAAAAGTTCTCCATAGAAAACTGCTCAGAACTGGTCAAAATTGGACCATACTGAATGCCCAGTGCAGAGGGTGCGATGCATCTGACCTAATATACACAGGAGGTGTGATGCATACTGAAAATTCCTTCTACAAGTTGTTATGGATGAGAATAGACAAGTGGCAGAGACAGTTTTCTAAGTGGATGATCAAGGAATCTTCTAGAAACTTCTCATACGACACTTGCCTCTCAGAATTCGCTCAACGATGAGTAAGAGATCAATGGAATCTCCAAGTGGAACCAAGAACTATCAGAGAGAAGACACTAATCAAAAAACCCAGAGCTGACTCACAACTTTGCAAATATCTATATATGGATCTCTCATCCTAGAGATCCAGAGGTTAGAGGTTGGAATCTTGTATCTTGTAGAGAAGTGATGTTGGTTTTCTGGTGTAACTTCATAGTGTTGGGTGATCTAAGCTTTACTTGAGGTGAAGAAGGGCTTTCTTGCTAGAGGATGATGCTGGGTCAGAACATATGGTTGTAATCCTCTTGCTATTCTTGATCTTAATAAAGCTATTCAAGTTTTCCTCCATATTCTTGTATGTTTGATTATATATGCATTTGCATGGTTAACACATATTTGGTCCTATTTTATTTATGAATATAGATCTATGTTCTTCGATAGTTGTATGTTGCTTTGATTCCATAGGTGCTCTTTGAAGCTGGGAAGGCGAATAAGAAGCGGCAAAGATCTATCAGGAAGGAGAGGAATCAAGCAAGGAAACCAGCGCAAGACTAAGGTTGGTCTCCTTTGTTCCACTCTTATCTATTTTCATAGAGGAAAGCGAAAGTAGACTTTACTTGTTTGTTTCTAAGATAGCTACCAGACTTAGTGGAAATAGCAGCTCCAAGTGGACACTATTCCCAGTAATAGTGAGAAAGTTATAAATAAGGACGATCAAGCTAGATCTAATCTTAGCCGTTGATTAAGGACTTAATATTGGCCATTGAATTGTCAATAAGAAAAGTGTAAGAGGAGGCTTGAGGGTCAGTTGGAAACACAACAAGTTGATAAAGAATTCGATATTCTAGGGTAGGGTTTGCTGAGAAATCGAGTTAGTGATTTCTTGCAGTGAGGGGAAGTTCAGCAAAATGTTGAGAATACATATTAGAGAGGTAGAGAAAGTGTCGGAGAGATAGTGCGGAGCCTTGAAAGGTTAACACAGAGGAAGCCAGGATTGAAGCAAAGGCTGAGTGGGCCAACGCAAAAGACATAGAGGAACAAGAGGCCGACAGAGAAGGCCAATAGGCTGACGTAGAGGCAGTAGAGGCTATGTAAATGCTAGAAGAGATAATGCTAGGATGAAGAGGCAGCACTACGGTATTTTCATGGGGCAAACTGGGAGATGAGAGGTAGACACAGAGCATAAAAGGGTGACGTGGTCCCTGGAGGGTGACGCGGTCCCTGGAGGGTGACACAGTTCCAGAGAGAAGCTTGGATCATCTTTCACTGTCCAACTAAGGAACTATCGAAGTTGTTGTGGGATCAATCGTTCATTTGTTGATCAGCCAGAATATCTATCTCCGAGGAGAGATACTTTTTCCAAGAAAATTCTCTGAATGGTGAGCCATTTCTGGCACCCTAGTTGCATTCAGAGACTGCATAATAATAAAACCCTCATATCTATTGCACTAGTTTTCCCGCATTGATTTTTTCTAGGGATGTTTGTCCAACAATAACAGTGTCCCTTGTGTGATTGTCTCAGTTATTTCAGTTGTTGATATGTATATGTGTTAAGGCTGCATTTGTGTTTATTTCGCTATTTATATTTATAGATATCTTGTTAATGGAAAGAACAAGTAGGAGATAATAAACCAGATAATACAGTAGGGATTTCTCATGTATTAGACTTAGAAATTTCACAAAATCAAGAAGCTTATCTTGTAGGAATTTCATGTCAAGTCGTATTTAGGTAATTCAGGATATCAAAAGACTCTAACATTTGTGAAGAAGTTTTAGTACTAGCCAAATATGAAGAAAGAGGTAGTTCAGTTCTTCGCAAGGTGTTTGGATTGTCAATAGGTAAAAGAAAAGTGCAAGCATCCAGGTGGTCTATTTCAACTGATTCCAATTTTAGAGTGGAAATGGGAGGTCATTTCTATGGACTTCATTATAATTTTCCCGAGGAAATCTAGACAATATGATTCCATCATGGTTGTGGTTGACAAGTTGACTAAGGTATCTCACTTCATAGCGATTAAGTCTACTTATTCAGCTACTGACGTAGCACAGGTCTTCATCAGGGAGATAGTGATTTTGCATGGTGTTCCAGAGAAGATTATGTCAGATAGAGATACCAAGTTCACTTATAGGTTTTGGAAGGTTTTATTTTGTAGGTTTGGGTATACAATTTGCCTTTAGTGCAAACTATTATTCTAAGACAAAATGGACAGATTAAGAGGGTCAACAGGATTTTGGAGGACATGTTGAGAATGTATGTTATGCACCAACAGAGGAGGTGGGAGGAGTACCTTCCACTGGTAGATTTTTCTTACAAAAATGGGTATTAGCAGTCACTGAGGATGATCCCGCTTGAGGCATTTTATAGGCAGAGTTGTAATACTCCCATCAACTGGAGTGATCTAGTGAACAAGGTATTGATAGGAGCAAACATGTTGGCATAGATGGAACAAGAAATGCAGGTTATCATGAAGAATATAAGGGAAGTACAAGGTAGACAAAAGAGTTATGAAGATGAACATAGGGAATTTAAGGAGTTTCAATTTGGGGAACATGTGTACTTGCACATCAAGCCCAAGAAGAGCTCCTTGAGGATTGGATCATGTGTGAAGATGGCACCTCAGTATTGGGGGAATTTCAATATCCTTGAGAGATTGGACAAGTGGCTTACATACTTGCACTGCTCCGAAAATGAAATCCCATGATGTTTTCCATGTTTCATTGCTTAAAATATATGTGAAAGATGTTTATCATGTGATTGATTGGTTTGTATTGAAGGTGGAGCTAGAAGGAAAATTCTAGCTATAATCTCAATGCATTTTGTAGAGGAAATAGCTCATGCTTCGAAACAGAACAATCAAGCAAGTTAAAGTGCAACGGAAGCACTTTGGGCTCGACGAATCTACATGGGAGATGGTTGATCAGATATGAGCTATGTATCCTTCATTGTTTGTCAGTTCAGGAAAAGGAGTTTTGGTCTATGTATATATTTATGCATGGTTGTTATTTTAAATATTGCAACAAGTTGTGTTATAACTATCCAATAGGAAATATCGTTCTCATGATGTTATGTTTGTCATGTTGGTTTTTCTTTTAGCAGGTTCATTATAAATACTACATTGAGCTATGTTATAAACCTCCATGGGTAGTATGTTTTGGTATTAAGCAGTCTTGCTGGTTACAGGTGTCATAGAACACCAAGGATGGTGTTCCCCTAAGAGGGAGGGTCTATAACAACCCTAGGTTAAAATTTAATGTAATAAAGTTAATAAAGGAAAAATAAGACCAAGGTCATAGGACATGTATTCTAAGCTGAATTTTGGGAAAAACATCCTAGTGGGTTTTCATTTGGTTTATTATGGTTAAAGAAATTGGCAAAGGCATTGAAAAAGACTTTGAAAAGGAAAAGAGGCATTAATCGGCATTTTATTTATGAAAATAATGGAAAATAGGAGAAAAGGAAGGTGAAATGTCATAGGTTTCATGTGAGGAGGAAATTGAATAAAAAATAGAGGAAATTGAAGAAAATAGAGCCTCAATAAAAAAAAGGTTCTTGAGGATTAGTTCAAAGCCTTTTGATAGTTTTGGGTTAGAACTCTCGCTCTATTCTCTCTCTCATACTTTTGCACACTCGGATTATTATTGGAGCACTATAGTATTGGAGAAAGCAAGGCAAAGGAAGGACAAGAAATAAAATAAAAGTAAAGATCAAGCAAAGAAGAGTTGGATCAAGCAGCTACAGCTGGATTTCTTGCAAGTATCGAGTTGTATGTATGATTTTAGAGGGGATTTGCTCAATGAACCTTTGACATATCATGTGTGTTTGTGTCATACTAAAAAATACCCTTAATTTGACTACATATTATAAAATAGCTTTAAAATTTACATTATTTAACCCCTACCAATACAAACCCAATACACCTTCCAAATTAAAAAAATCCCTACTTTCACTAGATATTGTAGGTATCAATTTTTTCATTAACATTTTTTCTACCCCTTTATTTTTTTTATTAACTTTGAGCTCTATTTTTTATGTTTGTCAATATAAGAACCCTTTACCCCCTATTATTTGTCTTTCTTGTAGTTTTAGAGGGGCTTCACTCAATGAACCTCTAACATATCACGTGCGTTCATGTCATACTAAACAATACCCTTAATTTGACTACATATTGGAAAATAACTTCAAAAATTACACTATTTAACCCCTACCATTACAAACCCAATATAATTTCCCAATTTAAAAAATCCCTACTTTCACTAGATATTGTAGGTATCAATTTTTTCATTAACATTTTTTATACCCCTTTATTTGTTTCATTAACTTTGAGCTCCATTTTTTATGCCTGTCAATATAAAAACCCTTTACCCCCTATTATATGCTCAATATATTATGTCATTTTTTCCCTCAATATATATACCCTAATATGAATGCACGTGGTATGGTATTTCTCACCCAGTGAAACCACCGTTGCTAGTTTTGGCATGCATGGTACATGCATGTGTGTATTTGTTTCTCTTGATGTCATTAGCATGGTTTCTTCCAAGTGTGATAGTGGTTTTGGCCTTGCCTTTCCATTTCTGGATAGCCATGGTGTGATGGGGTTCTTTCATTTGGTTGTGCCTTAGATTGTCGAATGGTTTTGGAACTTAGTGAGGTGGTCTCAGGAAAAGTCCCAAGGGACTAGGAATCTCTTCACCGCTTTTGGCAGGATTGTGATAAAGCCTGAGTGTGGAGATGGGAAAACTCCTCAAGGTATTGGTGAAAAAATCCGGACGCATCTGAGCTTGTATAGGGCCTAGTGATCCATTGACCAGTTTTGGAAAGACTGCAGTAAATCCTGGTACTGTATGTTTTTTTTTTGCCCTAGGAATCCCTTAACTAGTAATGGCAGAATTGCAGTAAATCTTAGTTGTGTACGTGCTTGTTTCGAGCCTAGGAGTCCATTGATCACTTTTGGCAAGATTGTAGTAAAACCTAAGGAAGCGCTAGTTGTTTTGCTATGTGTCCTACATTCATGCTTGCAATATGGCATGGGGGTGACTGATTGTAAGAAAGATTTGGTTCAACCCAATCTATGGTCAGGTGGAACGTGGAATTCCTGACTTGGTTGGTTTTTTCATATGTTAATAAGATCTCTTTTCCTCTTGTATTTCATGAGTATTTATACTTGTTATTATGTGGCTTGGAAGATTGTTATATCATTGTTATTATTTTGTTAATATGTTGGTTATAAGCATGGTTTTATGATAGATTCTAGTGTGGATCTTATCATGTTTTGATTGGAAAATGATTGGTTATTGAATGCATGACCTAATATAAGTTATTGAAACTATGGTGAGAGGGAATTAGACCTTCTTGATGATTTTTAGAGCAGTATGAGACCCCTATGTTCAGATATGCATTTATGACCTACAGATTACATGTTCACAATGTGTTTGACAAAATGAATGTCATGTTTGGCCTGGTTAGGTCAAGTTCTTGACTAATTTTTTCATTAATGGCTTTTTACTTGGGTCATTCATCATGCTGGAAAGTTTTATCAAGTTTTGGGCAAAGGTCTGGATACCAGCCATGAAAATTGGCTCAGATTATGAGGTAACATGCTTAGAACTATGAAATATGGATTGTAGTCATCAAGAGGTAGGGTTATCCATGCGATTAGATGGTTATAGCCGTTGGTTTCCCTTGTTATGCAAGCGAATAGGAGACTAGATCATTGAAAATGAAAGTTAGTTTAGGGTTTGGGCACCTAGTGTGGTTCTTTAGCTCCTAGGGATCCTGTAACTCTTGAGGATGGTTAGTAAATTTTTGGTTTGTCGATTCCACTTCCTTAACTATAATTAGGAGGTTGATTCCTGTCATAGTAACCATAAACTCATGTTTAACCTAACAAGTTGGTGAAAGTGGGTAAATGTGGGTGGAGAAGTTACACTAAGTGGGTAGGAACTAAAACTCTTCTTTGAGCTATTAAAAAAATAGCTATAGAATTTTTTATTTGAAGAAATATTTACTCATTTTGGTGTGCCTAGGGAAATTGTAACAAATCAAGTTGCTCAATTAACGTTGCAGCTTTTCTAGAACATTATGCAACAATACCCGAACATATGTGAAAAAATATTTTGATATCATTCACTAGCCAATGGGTACGTGGAGTCAACAAACAAAGTTCTAAAAGCCGTCCTTACTAAAGAATAAAAATCCAATGATAGAGATTGGGCAAATTAGCTTCCCTAAAAATTGTGGGCATATAGGATCACTTGGTGGAATACAATTGGATTTTCACCATATGAATTGGTATATGGAGAAAAAAACATTGCTTCCTATTGAAATCCAAATGAATAATTTCAAAATAGCAACAAAATTAGGCTTAAATCCTTAAGAGGTACATCAACAAAGAATAGCACAACTCGTTGAGCTAGATGAAATGTGACAAGAAGTTATTCATCATACCATAATTATTCAACAACAAAAGATGAATGATGGCACGACAAATTTATCAAGAAGAAAAAATTTCAATCAGGTGACTCGACTCTTCTCTTTTATTCCAAGTTTAAAAATTTGAAAGGGGAGTTCATTACCTATTAGCTATGACCTTACGAAATCATAGAAATTTTTTTATAATAGGTTAGCGAAGATTTAAACTATTGATGAAGGAAGAGTTAATTTTTTGGTAAATGGTCATAGGATAAGATTGTACCATAATCCTTTAACTAGATAGTAAGTTTTTAATAGAATGATATAATAATCCAAACACCTTCCTGCACCAAAAGGCATTTGAAAACCAATATAAGGACCATGCTAAGGTTTAAAACTTGGTTTACCTATCTAGCGAGGCTTGTGGGCGATTACAATAGACTCAAGGATATAGTGGCAATCCCATTGACTTGATCTCAGGTCTTCTCGATGGAAGACAATAGGTCTAATGATTCTCCTATTTAAAAATAAAAATAGAAAGTAAGAGGACTATTCCTCCCACTTCTATCTCAAATTTTTTTTTTTTAATCTTCCAAAAATGAAAAGAATTAACTTTTAATTCTTTAACATGGTTTAATATGAACTTTACTCGAAACAATATTTCTAATAAGTGAAATTCAAGATAATTATAGATTTTTTTCGTGCCAAATTTGATTAATATTTCATAAATTAAAATTCTAAAATTTATATAAGTCTAACTTAATTTTATAAGTTTTCTATTTTATAACATTTCTTTTTTCAGAAAGATTATTTCAATCATCTAAATTTAAAAAATATAAAGGCTTCAAAAAGTTCCAGACATACAACTTTTATCAACAAATTCTCAACATCTACCAAAAATTTTGTAGATAAATTAAAAATATATATATCTTTCACGAGTTCATGAAAATTCCATGCATTATGTTATAAAATCAAAATTCTATGCAATAATCAAATCAATTTTTTTCAGAAGGAAAAATCTTCATAGATTTATATTAAGATAATATAAAGATCATAAGACATGTCATAGGACAGAAAACATCCTGCCCAGATATGAAGGCATATAAATCGGAATTAACAGTCATAGGGTCCCCGAAGGCGATCAGAACAAAACTCAAAGTTATACACAAAATATTCAGATACTTAGATAACTACAACCTTGGACAGATATTAAAAAAGGATCGAGAATGCGAAACATGAAAACCATATATTGAAAGAAGTCATATTCCCGAGATGCAGAATTCCTGAATGAAATAGGAAGAACCGTCATGTAGGACCCTCAAAGACCACAAGCCCAGCTCCATTTTAAGGCCTTCCTTGAAGAGAAGGTCAGCCTGCGCATTTCTGGATCGTGGGATATGGTTGATCGAGTGCCTGCCTCTCTGTTGCCGATTTGGAATTCTGTTAAAGAAGACCTTTGCAGTTTAGGAATCTTTCGCTCCGGAACTTGTGACCATATGATATGGACGGTTCCTAAGGCTAAGTCTCCTGTTCGTGTAAAAGACATATATGCGACCATGATCTCTCCTTTATCTCCTAGCTCTAGCCCCCTTTTCCTCCATGCTTATGGAAGATGGGATGCCCTCTCAAAATGATACTTTTTTCATGGCTGATCTTTAATAACAGGAATCTATCATGGGAAAACTTACGCAGGAGAAGCTGGCATGGTCCGAGCAGATACGAAATATGTCAAGCCGCAGAGGAAACAAACATCCATATGTTTTTCCAATGTGATTCGTCTCTTCAGATATGGTATGAACTCTCACTATTTTATGGTTTCCCTCATACTAATTTTCCTATAGTGCAGGAAGCTTTTCAATGGTGGAGCGAGAAAAAACGATCCTGGTGTTCCTTGTTTATTATCACCTATTGGTTCCTATGGAAATGGAGGAATGCTAGGATTTTCCATGATTCTAAGGAACCCCTCAAGTCAACCTTGATCCGCATAATGGCCTATCAGGACATGATCCCTGAAAAAGTCAAGCCAATCAAAACCTGTATAAACATGCCAGATGCCCTTTCTTTTCAGGTGCCCTGTGCCTTCTTTGACGGAGCTGAGCAAAACAAAATCTGTGGTTGTGGGGTCCATATCGTCATGGATGACAATCTGCAATTTTTTCTATCCTTGTATGGTGGGCATGGCTCAAACGGAATGGCCGAGTTTAAGGCCCTCACAGGCCTACTTGCATTTTGTGCTTTTCTAGATATCAACTGCATATCAATATATGGTGATTCAAAATCTCTGATAGATCATGTTAATGGCGATGGACTCATTAGCTGTCCTCATCTATCCGAATGGTTGTGCAAATCAATATTAGTCGCAGAAGACTCTTGCAAGGACAACATCAATGTTGCCATTTTTTTCCATGAAGATCAAACAACTCGAAATTTCACAAACAAATTCACGATATAATCAAGAATTTTGTGGTAGATTATTTTTAAGTTAAATTGATATTTTAATTGTAAATTATGTATATAAACAAAACTGCATAATTCTTTCAAAATGATATTTATCCGATCTTTCCATACCATAACATTAAATCCTATTCTACCATTCATGCAATATTTTGAATTAAACACTTCATATTATCATTATTACATATTTCATACCCTGCCCCATTATACATAATATGAATTTTTTGGGCATCATTGTAATGATTTCATTAACTCAAAATAATTTTAAAACACGGTGTGCGAGTCATCATAATGTTACAAGTGGATATCATTTGAGCTAATCATCATATTATGGAAATCTAAAGAACATTCTCCTCTTAACTCCATTCTAATTCAAAACTTCATAAATTTTGGACAAAAGGTAAGATTGGGATATTGAGCATCTCCTCCCAAGATTGGTAGGTAAGATTAAAAAGTATATAATTTATGAAAGAAAGTATGGCTTTGTAGAGATTAAAAGAAAATCTAGGAATCTAGAAAGGAGTTTGTATAATTTTGGTTTAGTAAATTTCATTGTTAATGATTAGTTACAAAGAAAAATGATACATGGGATGAGTTTTTTTTGGGTTAGATATCAAGTTATAGAGACTCTAGTTGAACTAGAGAAAGAAGATGAGAATATTGGCTCTGATAAAGCCAAGGGATAAAAACTAGAAGAGAAAGCAACATAGAGTTGAAAGATTCGAAAATTGAACCTGAAAATATGATGAAATATTCAAACCCTAAGGAGGAGACAAGGTTTTCAAAAGTTTATAAAACTAAAATCCCACAAGGAAAATCAAATATAGAAGATGAAAACAAGGTTTTTAAACCCCATACTACAAACAAAAAAATTAAAACAAAGAAGAGTAAAGACCCCTTCGATATGAGTCCTCCTTTTGAGAGAAGAGACACGTGAAACCTAATAAGAAAAAAAGAAAACAAGAAGAATGGTGAAAGGGATGTCTATGAAAATATTGATGATTCACTAGAGGAGTTTAGTACAGAGGATGACGATATATTTTTGAATATTTTGGTGATGAGATTTAGAACAAAGTCAACTCCAAAATCTTCACCAGGTTATGATACATATATGACAAACAAAAAAGGTAATGTACAAGAAGCTTAAAGTTAAGCTGGATGTACAAAAAACGAAGAACAAGATTGAGTCCTCTAGCTTGGACATTCTAATTGATGCTTCAAAACATGCTTGAAGTTTTGATATAACAAATTTTAAAATTTTTGTAAAAGAAGATAGAGTATTTTGGGGACAAAATTAAATTTTTGTTGCATGAGGACATGCAATGCATTCTATGTGGGGGAGATGTTAGGTCCTCATTTGTCATTCTTTTTTCCTACAAGTTTTTCTTCTTAACTTATAACAATGTTTCCTACCACATTTTCGCTCCATTTTGTCATAATGCCTTCCATTTACAATATAAGATACCAATAAAGAATTATAAAGTAAATTGTTTATTTTCATATATTTTTCATCTTTTAATATGAAAATTACGTTATAAATCATTTTCTAATAAGTTGTTATAAGAATATGTGATTATGTATCAACTATATATTTTATAGCAGATTCCATAAGTTGGACGATATTACAAATGATGTGGATATGGATATGTGTTTAAAAACTAGGTTGTAGAAGCAAATGGATAAGCATCAAATATTAGTCAAATATTACGTCAACAATGATATTATGAAAATGAATCAGATCACATCAACACAAAATCACATCTAAGACTAACCCATGGATTTCATGCAATCAATCATTAATATGGTAATGGATAAAATGATCACCAAAGCAAATTATGAATCACATTTCTCTAGAAATACTTTGTTATATATTTATGATAAACTTATAAATATGTAGAGTTAGGGATGACAACGATATTGATAATTAGACTTACAAAGAACATTGAAGCTATAGAAACAATATTATTAAACATTGAAAGGGATTCATTTTTCTAAGAACTAATTTATGTATATACTCTATACTTTGTTTCTTTAAAGTTAATACAAAGATAATGATTCAAGCTTTCGTTATGTTTCAATTATGAATAAGTGTGTTAGTTATATAATGTCTCGTTTCACCTTGACATGAGACATACATTTTCAGTTGTCTTTTGAATTTGAGACTAATACTATGATTGATACATTATTGTTTGCGGATATCAGGTATTAATGATATGGATATTTACTTCTTATGATGATGACTCTTGTTATGCATATTATTGGATGGTAAGATATATTATATTGATAGGTTTGATATTAGATGTTGAGACTACTTAAATTTGAAACATTTGTGATACATACGTTTCATGATATTTAATCATTCATGATAAGATGTTACTCATGATTTTCTGAGTCTGGTAAGGTGACTCCAGAATGGGTCTTGTTAAGTCAAGTCAAAGTTTGCTATATGTTTGAAGTCCAAGATGGTCGTAGGTAGAAAAAATGTTCTTGACATGTGCATAATTTACCATCCTATATACTCACAAAATCAGCGCCAAGTAGAAGAGCTCCATGTGCTTATTCCAGTGGCATCTCTGATTTCACATTTGGCCTCCGTATGAGGTAGAAAATAGTCATTGAAGTTTTCCTCTAAACAGGTGAAAATTCAAAGTCACCTTAAGTCAAAGTTACCACAGGTCAAAGTCAAACACAAATGCTGGTCAACGCTCAAGGTTCCAATTTACATTGTGGCAAGCCCGGATTCCACCAAGTAGCTCATTTTGGTTTGTCAAATTGTTATTGGTTGATGTATTTTAATTGAGCCCAAAAAAAGAGCACCACGTGGGCCAATGAATGGATGCCACATGGCCTCTCCATAGCCTTTTAAAAGTTGTTATGAGTTTTAGGGTTCCAAGAGGTTCAAACTCTCAACCTCCAATACTATCTCCCAACGCGTTGCCACTATGCCAACTATGGTTCACAAACTGTGTTATGGAGCAAAGTGAACATATATGTTTTACAAACTATATATGCATACATGGTGGGCACAAAAGACACATGGTGTCAAGTCCAATGGCAGAGGTTTATGTTACAAACCTATGGCAGAGTTTGAACTAAATATAACAATCTAATCTTGGATACGTGAGTTTGGCGGGGCATTCAAATCATAATGTTTATGACATATGCTTCGGAGATATTACAATTGTCAAGACTTTGATATACATTGCAACAGAGTTTTGTGGCATAGTTTAGTGGCATGACAGCGCGAAGGAGGTGGAATGAATAGGTGGCACAAAGCTTCAACATATTAACACTGCCAGAGTTATGGTATGTAACAAACAATTAAATAGCGTGAAGGTGGCAGTCCAATCACATGCCAACAAATACGTTACGGTCTCATGGCATGTGGAGTATGGTTGTGGCATCCCATTCAACACAGAGATAAGCCAATAAAACATAGAGTTGTTGCACTGTATCAGCCATGGGACTATGGATGTGTAGACCACGGGGTGTATGGTTATATAATCACCGAATCAGCACATATGTCACAAGTATAATGTTGTGTTGCTGCTAACCGTTGGGGAGTAGGTCACCACAAGGGGGCGGTCCATTCACTCGGTGTGGGGTTGATTTAGCACGGTAGCATGAGATATGGAGCAGGGTTCTCCTACCAATGCGTAGTCAACAGAGATGTGGAATTGTCATGTTAATGCCACAGGGAGGGTCCATCATTAGAGGAAATTTCAACTCAAAAATAGCCACCTAAGAAAAAATTAAGAAATTAATAAAATAATGCCATGTAAACAATTTTTTAATATATCGTTTTTATTATTTTACTTTTATAAAAATTACCCAAATAAATGTGATGTTTATCAAAATAACACTATATATAGATAATTTATCTTTAAATTAATTATTAGCACATATTAATAAAATTTAAATTAAAAAAAAACAAAAAAAACAAAAAAAACAAATTTTAATTTAAATTAATTTCAGTCCTAAATTTTAATAAAATAATAAATTCAAATTTAAATTAGTTTACAGCGTCACTAAAATTAAATAACCATATATATTATATTTAATTAATTATTAACAGAAGATTTAATAAAATTTAAATTTAAAAAATGAATTAAAAATTTTAAAATTAAGGTAAATTAAATTAACCAATAAATGCACTTTTTTCAAAATAATAGTATATATATATATATTTTATATTTAAATTAATTTGTTTACACAAAATTTAAGGAAATTTAAATTGAAAGGGTAAATTTAAAATTCAAATTAGTTACATGTCATTAAAAATAGTATCAATACTATAACTTTTATAGAATAAGATATTAACTTTATTTTTAATACTTAATGTAGTTTTGGTTCACTTGGAGACCACTCACGCTTAAGATAGGTAAATTATACTAATAAATTAGTTCAATTTTAAAGGATTTTGGTTGGATTAAATATTATGACATGGAAATTCAATGTTAACCTTTTAAAATCAAATTTCCTCTAAAACGGTTCATCTGCCGAGTTGTATGCCAAAACCTTGTGTTATAAATGTCATCGGCCCAATATTAGTATACCATATGTATTATATGGTTATATTATATCAAAAATTAAGGTGCTAATGTTATGTTTGTTAGAAACAAAGTCTAAAGTTAGAGTTGATGGATAACATTTGATTTAATTCGAATAAAGCAAAATATGTAATATTGTTATATGTTTAAACAAACACCTTAAACCTAGAATTGTGAAATGTTATAAAGTGAGGTTATAGAACCATTCAAACACAATCCATTCAGGAAGCAACCTGAAGGCAAGTAAAGCCATTCCAGTGAAGCCATTTAGAGGCAAGTCAAACGAAGCCAAAGTGGTGTTGCAGTACAGTTTTGAGCGTCAAGAGGTGTGGAACCACTGCACCATCCAAGAGTTGTGCAGCTCAAAGTTGTTGGTCAAGTTAGTATTTGGCTTTACGGAGGCATATGGAAGCTGAATTGGACACTTGAAGAGCCGAAAACGGGGGTTTCGACACATTCAAGATTCAATGACAGTACTTGTTCATCAATAGTAGCAGTGAATTCCGTAGAAGGTTGTACCTGAACTGTGTCTCACCTAGACAAGTGGAGATGAGGTAAATAATTAATGTATCGGTGATGATCGAATACTCAATTTCAGTAGAGGCCAGATTCATTGTTAGAGACTCTATGTTTTTGCTGTAAATGATACGTTGTTGTAGAATGTCAAGTGAAATTGCAAGAGTTCTCTGAAGGAGAGCATTTCCATATCGGGGAAATAGCCACAATTATATCATCAATTTTGATGTACCTCTTCCTATTCACTGAAATACGAGTTGTCTAGCCTTTTAAGCAGGGCTGAGAGACGTAGCCCAGGAGGGGTCAACTCTGTCAACAATCTCGATGTCATTCTATTTGATTTTGAATGAATATGTGTGTCATGTCCTTTATGGTTATATTTCTCTGCTGAATTAAATCATTGTTTTGAAAGGCCCATTTAAAACTTGCCAAGTGTCAGGTAGTGATATAATTCCTCAATTTAAGATCATATTTTGGTATTAGAGAAGGTCCTCACCAAGTGTAAGAATGGGTAAAAATTCAAGACATCTTTGATTGCAAGAAATTGAAGAGTTCAACTAGAAATTTCAAAAGGAGAACATTGCATTGTGGCAAATGGTGTTATCTCTGCAGGAGGACTCAGCATCATCAAAACATAGCTCGAGAAAATCCAATAAAAATACGGCCAGTACAAACTCCAAAGAAACAGTCTGTCCTCAATGCAAGCTGAGAGGAAATTTGAAGAGCACATGTCTAATGTTGCCTTGTGAGACAACACTAGAACAAGAAGAGCAAGAGACAACAAAATAAGCTAGAGCAGAGGAACCTAAGTCTCCAGAACAATCTCCTACTTGGAACTATGCAGATTTTATGCCCTATGTATAAATGTGAGTCTGTAAATTGTCGTCGCACGAGTAGATCTATTTGAGTCTATAACTAGGGTCTAGATGGTTTTGTACTAATGCATGTTTGTAATAAAACTCATGCTTGTAATAAAACTTTTGGAGGTCAAAAAATCTTTTTGTTGGGAGATGTGATCCAGAATGGATCTTGTTAAGTCAAGTCGAATTTTACTATATGTTTGAAGTCTAATATGGTCCTAGGTAGCAAAATTATTCTCAACGTGTGTAGAATTTTACCATCCCAGATGCTCGCAAAATTAGTGCCAAGTAGAAGAGCTCGACGTGCTGATTTTGGTGGTATATCTGGTTTCACACTTGGCCTCCGTATGAGGGAGAAAATGCCCATTGAAGTTTGCCTCTAAACAGGTGAAAATTCAAAGTCACCACAAGTCGAAGTTATCACAGTTCAAAGTCAAACACAGATGTTGGTCAATGCTCAAGGTTCCAGTTTACACTGTGGAAAGCCTGGATTTCACTAGGTACCTCATTTTGGTTTGTCAAACTATTATTGGTTTATGTATTTTAATTGAGCAAAAAAAAAAAAAGTGCCACATGGGCTAATGAATGGTTGCCATGTGTTGTAGGCTTTTAAAAGTTGTTATCAGTTGTAGGGTTCCAGGAGATTCGAACTCTCAACCTCCAACACTATCTCCCAATGTGTTGCCATTATGCCAAATATGGTTCACAAACTATGATATGAAGCAAACGATCATATATGGTTTACAAACTATATATGCATACATGATGGGCATAAAAGACATATGTTGTCAAATTTGGTTGTGAAGGTTTATGTTATAAACCTATGGCAGAGTTTGACCTAAATATAACAATCCACTCTTGGATATGTAACTTTGGCGGGGTATTTGAATCATAATGTTTATGACATATGCTTCGGACATACTACAACTGTGAATACTTTGATATACATTGCAACGAAGTTTTGTGGCATAGTTATGTGGCACGACAGTGCACAGGAGGTGGCACAGATTGGTGGCACAAAGCTTCAACATATTAACACTGCCAGAGATATGGTATGTAACAAACAGTTAAACAGTGCAGAGGTGGCAGTCTAATCACATGCCAATAGATATGTTACGGTATCATGGCACGTGGAGTATGATTTTGGCAGCCCATTCAACATGGAGATTAGCCAAAAAAACGTAGAGTTTTTGCACTGTATCGACCACGGGGTTGTGGATGTGTAGACCACAAGGTGTATGGTTATATAGCCTCCAGAGAAACGCATATGCCATGGGTGTAATGTTATGTTGTCACGAACCATTGGGGAGCAAGTCACTGCCAAGGAGTGTTCCAGTCACTTGGTGCGGGGTTGATTTGGCATGGCGGCATCAGATATGGCGCGGGGTTCTCCTACCAATGCACAGTCAGCAAAGATGTGGAATTTCCATGTTAATGTCATAAGGAGGGTCCATGTTCGTCCACCATGTTGCCAAAACCTTGGGTTATAAATGTCGTTAGTCCAATATTGGTATACTATATGTATTATGTTAGGTCCCTATACTACTAGTTTAATCCCTTATTGTTATTTGTACAACCCCCTTATTATATTGTTGTGCCCATATAGTCCCCATATTGTTATTATTGTGCCCTTACATTATTACTGTTATGTCAGCTTTGGTTATATTATGACCCTTTAGACTCTTATATATAGAAAGGAGGTCTTGTCATTTGTATCATCCAAGAATTGTTCATTTGTGTAATGTAAAGGTGGTTTCCCCTTCGAAGAGGCTTATTTTGAAGGTGTTTATCTATCTTTTTGTGAGCTGATTTCATAACATTTGGTATTAGAGCTTTGGATTCTAGGGTTTCGCTACTCCAAACAGGTCATCATGGAATTTTTGCTATAAGATATGTTTCAAAAGCTAAAAAAAACCCATTTGAGCCGAAATCGTTCTAAAATTTGGGTCCAAATTTCAGAGCTTGTCTTGCTATTTTTTCAGATATATGATCTGAGGAAGTTAGGGTTTTTGTAGACTTTCCAATTACATTCCAAATATGTGACTTGAGGAAAATCATTGTAACTTTGTTCTAAACATCAAATTGAAATTTAGTAAGAAGTTTCAGAAAGAGGACGAGCTTTAGGTTTCTGTATATCAATTTCAAGTACTAAGGTTGAAACAGTGACACGTGGCACTTCGTATAAGTTCGCTCTACTAAACTAGTCTATAATCATGTCACCATGGGAGATTTGGCATACTCCTCCTTGGAGAATTCAATATTGATCAGATTTGTGGGGTTAGAAAGAGGACTCAAAGGGCTACTGCAAGACACAATTTCAGATATTCGAAATCTATAGTTATAGAGATACAACAGATTCAATATCGAGCTCCTACAAAGTGAAAAAAGGTGTGTAGTTTTTTTAAATTTTACATAAGATTGGTTTGATAAATTAGTTTGAAGGAATTCAAAGGGAATAGTGAAGAACTATTATCATTAATTGATGCCCCGGACAAAGAAAATGGAAACACCTAGTAAGAAACTTGAAAGCTCTAGCATGACTCGTGAAGAAGAGGAAGAAATGCAACATGATATATCAAAATTACAAGACCAAGTACAACAAATTTCACTCTCACAAAAGGTAATTGAAGCCAAGATGAATGGCATGAAAGCTAATATGAATGGCGTGCAAGTTAAGATGGATGGTGTGGAAGCTAAGATTAATGGCATGGAAGCTAATATGAATAGCATGGACACTAAGATGAATGGAATAGACGCTAAGATGGAAGAATTGAAGATATATTTGAATAAGTTACTACAAGAAATGGTTACTAATGGTGAAAGGGTAGTAAAGGAAACTCATGATGAGAACAAAATAAATGTTAATCATGATTTCAAAGACTCTACTGTTGGGTTGAAGACCCATATGTTCCAAATATCGATACGAGGAAGTTTGATGGCAAGGATCCCGTAACATGGATACTACAGATGGAGCAATTTTTCGATCTCCATAATGTGCAAAACACACAAAAGGTACGTATTGCAACTTCATATTTGGAACCAAATCAGTGTGTATGGTATCGATGTCTTTTCTCTCATAAACAAATTGTCACCTGGGCAATGTTTACGAAAGAAATGATAGCAAATTATGAGGATACAGAAAGAAACAACTCTTTTAGTCAATTGATAAATCTCAAAAAAAGGGTTCAATGATGGAGCACATTGAGGACTTCCAAAAATTGAACATAAGGGTAAAAGATATTCCAGAGGAGCATAGTATTGATGTGTTCTTAGGGATTTTAAAGGATAATTTCCAACATGAGGTTCACCTTTGGGAACCTGATTCATTGGAGAAGGTATTCAAGTTAGCAAGAAAAATGGAAAGCAAAATTATGGCAACTAGGAAGCCTACCACTCACAACTATAAATATGGAAGTTTTGTTGCTCCTAGCCTTCCACAACCTACAAGGTTGGCACCACAACAATTGGAAGAAAAAAGAGCAAAAGGGCTTTGTTACAATTGTGATAGAAAATACACTAAAGGTCATAAGTGTGCTGAGAACAAATTATTCTACTTAGATTGTGAAGAGGAGGAAGAAAAGGAAAAATAAATGTCAAAAGAAGAGGATATACACCAGGAACAAACCCTAGATCAAGAAGAAATGAATCCAACCATATCTTAATGCATTGGCTGCAATTACCACTCCTCAAACTATCAAGATAGAAGGACATATCAAGAAGAAAATGTAATAGTGTTGATTGATTCGGGAAGTACCCATAATTTTATTCATTGTAAGATAGCCAAGGAATTGAATTGCTTCCTATATCCAACACCAAAGTGTCAAGTGATGGTTGCAAGTGGAGGAACCATAAATTGCTTTGGAAAGTGCCATAATATCAAGCTATCCATGGGAGAATATGTATTAAATATCCCAATTCTTTCCATTCCAATGTGTGGTGTTGATGTTGTATTAGGAGTCTAATGGCTACAATACTTGGGTACAATAGCTTTTAATTTTCAAGAACTTTTCATGAAATTTTGTGCGGAAGGAAAGGAAGTTGAATTAAGGGGTAATGCAGGGATACCAGGAAAGGTAATCAGCTCTAACGTTATTACAAATCTTATAAAGAAGGAACAATGAGGCGTAATTGTGCAATTATGTTCACTAGAGGTTCCCATATCGAAATCATATGTTTCTCTAGATCTCCAAAAAGTCTTGGACAATCATTCCAAGGTATTTGAGATTCCCAAAGGCCTCCCACCTATTCGTGACCATGATCATGTTATTCATTTGATTCCAAGAAGTGTTCCTTCAAACATCAGGCCATACAGATATCCATATGCCCAAAAGAGTGAAATTGAACGTATGTTTGCAGAAATGCTAGAGGCTGGTATAATTCAACCTAGTCAAAGTTTTTCTTTGTTCCAATAGTATTGGTGCACAATAAGGATGGATCATGGCGCATGTGTCTAGATTATAAGGAGCTCAACAAGCTCACTATTAAATATAAATTTCCCATTCCTGCCATTAATGAATTATTGGATGAATTGAATGGATAAATTTACTTCACCAAGTTGGATCTTCATTCAAGATATCATCAAATCAAAATGAGGACTGAAGACATTTCGAAAACAACATTTAGAACTCATGGGGATCATTATGAATTTTCGGTCATGTCTTTTGGCCTTACCAATGCACCTTCTACATTTCAAGGTTTGATGAATTCCATTTTCAAACCCTTCCTTAGAAAATTTTCGTTAGTTTTTTTTATGATATACTAATCTATAGCAAGACTTGGAAGGATCATGTTCAACATGTTGACAAGGTGCTCAAACTATTGGAGGAGAAACAATTATATGCAAAAAGCTCCAAATGTTTCTTTGGAGTACAAGAGGTGGAATATCTGGGTCATATTGTATCTCATGAAGGTGTTAAGGTATACCCTAGCAAAATTAAAGCCATTAAGGAAAGGAAAATCCCCATGTCCATAAAGCATCTACGAGGATTTCTTAGGTTCAGAGGGTATTATCGCAAGTTTGTTAATAATTATGGGAGAATAGCAACACCTCTAACAATATTATTGAAGAAAGATGACTTTTCATGGACTCCAGAAGCAACAAAGGCCTTCGAACATCTTAAAGAGGCAATGTGCCAAGCACCGGTCTTAGCTACGCCGGACTTCAAAAAAAACTTTATTGTGGAATGTGATGCTTCAGGAAATGGAATTTGTGTTGTTTTAATGCAAGATGAAAGACCCATTGCTTTTGAAAGTCATCCAATCAAAGGCAAGCATTTACACAAAGCTACTTATGAGAAGGAAATGTTGGTAATACTACATGCACTTAAGAAATGGTGACCCTACCTAATGGGAAGACACTTCAAGGTAAAAATGAATCATGATAGTCTTAAATACCTTTTAGAATAAAGATTATCTTCAGAAGAACAGAAAAAATGGGTCAAAAATATGTTGGGTCATGACTTTGAAATAATCTACAAGAAAGGGAAGAAAAATGTTGTTGCAAATGCACTCTCAAGAAAGGATGAGGATGTGGAAGCATTGTTTTGTACTATTTCTATTATCTAGCCAGATTGGATAAACGAAGCAAGAGATGAATGGACAAATGATGAAGAAGTGTGGTCGCTCGTTCAAAAGTTGCATAAGATCCTAGTTCAAATAATATTGCCAGAACTTGACGATGAAGGAAAAATCATATTGGAACCTGAAGCAGTCACAGAAACTAGAAATCGACAGCTACAAAATCGATCAATTTCAAAGTATCTCATCAAGTGGAAGAATTTACCCATTAAAGATTCCACATGGGAGGATGATAATTTTATATGGAAGCATCCAGAACTACTCAAGTGTTGAGGACAACACTTTTTTAAGGAGAGGGGCCTGTTAGGTCCGTATAGTACTAGTTTAACCCCTTATTGTTATTAGTGCAACCCCCTTATTATATTATTGTGCCCATGTAGTCACCATATTGTTATTATTGTGCCCTTACATTATTATTGTTATTCCAACTTTGATTATATTATGACCCCTTAGACTCCTATATATAGAAAGGAGGTCTTGTCATTTGTATCATCCAAGAATTGTTCATTTGTGTAATGTAAAGGAGGTTGCCCCCTCGAAGAGGCTTATTTTGAAGCCGTTTATCTATCTGTTCTATCTTTTTGTGAGCTGGTTTCATAACATATTATATGGTTATCATATATTAAAACCTAAGGTGTTAATGTTATGTTTGTTAGAAATGAAGTCTAAAGTTAGATTTAGTGGATGTCATTTGATTTATTTTGAATAGAGCTAAATATGTAATATTTTTATATGGTTGTAACAAAAACTCTAAACTTAACATTCTGAAATGTTATAAAAGGAGGCCATAGCACCATTCAAACACAAGCCATTTAGGAAGCAACTCGAAGGAAAGTAAAGCCATTCCAGTGAAGCCATTCAGAGGCAAATTGTCAAGCGAAGCCAGAGTGGTGTTGCAGACCAGTTTTGAGCATCAGGAGGTGTGGAGCCACTACGCCATCCAGGAGTTGTGCAGCTCAAATTATTTGGTCAAGTTATTCTTTGGCTTTTTGGAGGCATATGGAAGCCGAATTGGACACTTGAAGATCAGAAACGAGGGTTTTGGCACATTCTGGACTCAATGACAGTACTTGTTTGTCAGTAGCAGCAGTGAATTCCATGGCGGGTTGTACCTGAGCTATGTCTCACCTAGATAGGTGGAGATGAGGTGAATAATTAATGTATTGTTGATAATCAAATGCTCAGTTTCAGTAGAGGACAAAGTCATTGTTAGAGGCTCTATTTTTTTGGAGTAAATGACATGTCATTATAGAATGTCAGGTGAAATTGCAAGATTTATCTGAAGGAGAGCATTTCCATAATAGGGAAATAGCTACCATTGTATCAATAATTTTGATGTGCCTCTTCCTATTCACTTAAATACGAGCGTCCTAGCCTTTTGAGTAGGGCCCAAAGGCATAGCATGGGAGGGGTGAACTCTCTCAACAGTTTCGGTGTCATACTATTTGATGTTGCATGATTATGTGTGTCGTGTTTATTATGGTTAACTTGCTCGACTGAATTAAATCACTGTTTTGAAAGGCCCATTTAAAACTTGCCAAGTGTCAGGTAGTGATCTAATTCCACAATTTCAGATCGCAAGGGACCACGAAGGCACATGAATTATTGATTATTGAGTAATGATGATGTTGAATTTGAAATAATGATAAATAAACTTAAATAATGATGATATGTATAATAAATGTAGGAAAAATGTACATGCTTATCGAATGACTCACATATGGATAATGGGGCTATATGAAGTGAACTAGATCATCTTGGAGGGGTGGAGTAATGTCCTTGTTTCCACCCACTAGCACTCCATCAATGGCTTGGGTTGGAAAGTGTAGGGTACTTTCACCTTAAATTTGCACAATGTTGTGGGAATTGGATTGCAAACCTAGTCACTCATGAGGTATAACTGAAGGGTGTGCATTGAGGTGAACACCTTAATCCTTAGTTACCATTAGTCTCTCAATAAACATGACCATGGAGTTAGTGATTGTCTCCATTGTCACACTAATGATCCTCTGAAATATTCACAAGCACTTGAAGTGCATGTGTTGTGGTACCAATGGAATTATGTGAGGTAATTCCTGAAGGGTTCAAGTAACTTGGAAATCTTGGTACCAACAAAATAAAAAGGTAATTCAAATTTAAAGTAAATGATTAAAAGTATAAATCTACAGGTAAAATTGGAAGTGAGCCATATTTAGTAATTTTGTTATCTTAATAAAATTTTAGGAGTCTATGAGGAAGGGATGCAATTTGTAAATAATATTAAAGAGAATTCAAATGAATGATTTGAAACAAACCAACCAAAATATTCTATTAAAGATATAAGCCAAATGAAAGACATCCCTCTAAGTAAAAATTAATTAAACAAACAGACTAAGGTATCAACACTTAATGGTTGAGTGTGCATAAAATTAATATAAATTAGTCAATTAAATTAGGAATATTATTTTCAAGAGAAGTCCACATAGTGGAGGAGGCATAGAAATGGAATCTTAATGAATATTTGAACATAAGGAGAAATAAGGGGAGGTTAGAGGCATGATTTGACACATAGATAGTTAACTTAAAGAAACTAAATAGAACCAAAATAGGAAAAGTAAAAGGGGATCAAGGGACAACTAAGAGAAAATTTTGGAAACTTACCATGGGTGAGAGAAATTGGTCTTTCTAAATAAAATAAGAGAATAAAATTCATGAGCACATGGATGAAAACTTGAGACTTGGGTAGGTAAATAATAAGGAATATGAGATTTAAGAAATTGTTAATTTTGCATGGAAATACAAGGAAACATTGGGAAGTCCTATAAAAAGAATACTAAACTAAGAGGGAGGCATATTATGCACACTAATGTTAAAGATTTTCTTAATGCGAAGGTTTATATTGAATGAATAGTTGAGCATTTTTTAGAGTTTGGTGAAGTAGAGAATTGTGTTAGAGTGGGAACCTCTTGAGCTTAGTTACACTCTCTCTACTTTGCTAACATATCCATTTCCTTCTACAACCTAATTATAGTCTTTTGGTCTACAGGAGAGGAGAGTACCTAGGGAATAGGTAGGGGGGTTCATCGTTGAGTTAGAAGTGTTCAGTTAAGCATGGAATTTTTACAAGTATGAGAACTCAATATCATGACATTATACAATTGAAATAAGACTTGGAGTTTCTTTTGTAGTATTTGGTACTTTAAATTATTTTAGTTTATATAGTTTTAATGTACAATGTAAATAAAATGTGGAATTTTACCTTTAGTATTCAATTGATAAAGATTTCAACTTTTTTTAATAAATATTTTCAAATGGTATTTATTTTTTGTAACAATATCATATATTTTTGACCAACTATTTTTCGAAACTAACATGTCTTTAAAAAGAATAATGCATAGTCTACATAGTCTTGGATATACGGTGATTAGGTGCATTGTTAAAGCATTCCTAGATTGTAAGTCACCAATTCAATTCCCCACCCTATTCTAGTGTTATTCTTGGACACGACCATGATGTAGCCTCACTGTTGTCAAACTTACAAAAAAACAACAATATATAGAAAAATCCATTTTATTTATTTAATGTGTAAGGCTAATTCTATTAAAAGAAACAAAAATAAAATTACAAAGAGGCCCCAGCCTCAGCCGATGTCACCGAAGTTCATCATGAGTATCTAAACTGCCCCATATTGGGGAAACCAGTTTGACATAGCAAAAACCATACATATATCTTGAATCCAACACCAGAGGAAAACCATACATATGACTTGGACCCAACATTTAAAGCAAAACCAGAAGAATTTTTGACACAGCACCACCTAATGCAACTGGAAATATGAAAAACCTGCCTATCGTTTAGACAAACAACAAAAACAACAAGTAACTGGACCAAACTCGTCAGCGGCATAAATCTAAGTTGGCGCGTGGGTGGCAACAGATGCCACGTGGCTTCACTTGGGATCATCCTAGTCAGGTGTCTCCTCAACAATGGGGCAGTCATACCGATCCCAATCTTCATCCTCCTCCGGCACATTGCCTTCCGCTACGCCACCTGGAGGCTCCCTCGCCGGCAAGGTGCTGCTCGAACTGCCAGCTATCGCCATCGTAATAGAAGCTCCGACTGAGCTACCACCTGGTTGTTGAATGTCACCAGTGTGATTTTCTTCTGCATGCAGTCTGCCACGCCTAATTCCCCTACCTTTTTCCTTCAGGAGCTTCTCAGAACCACGACCAACGCCATGACTTCGCTCCTCCTGAAGTTGCGCTTCAGAGTTTCTCACCTGAGCACTGTGATGTTGATTTTCTTTAGAGAAAACAATGGTGACATTGGCAGTTATGATGGGCCTATTCAGGCTGCTCTGGAACCTGAATTGAGTCAAGTGAGGGACTGAACTGGGATGCAAAGGAAAATTTGTTGTATGGAGCCGGAAATCACTATGCTCGGCCATTGAATCCTGCACATGACCCCGACCACTGCGCATTTGAGGATAATGTCTATGAGGCGAGCTAGGAGGGGGGGAATTCTCATGGGGAGGAGGTGGTGAGGAAGGAACAGAGCTCTGCGCTACTTGTGGGCAAGCGCTACCACCGCGAGTGCCTCCTCTGCGGTTCCTCATTCGGTGACGGACCATATCAATCTGGTTAGAATGGAATTCAGCAGGATAGAAGGCCGGGAAGGAAAACAGGTTGTGAACAGAGGGCGACTGGGCAGGATTCAAAGGGAAATGCTTGGAATGGGAGTAATGATGCCCATTTCCAAGGTCAATACAGCAAAGAAGCCAGCAGCGGCTCCCGGTAATAGTTCTGCTGCAGGGATTTCCAGCCTGGGGTGGGAAATGTTGAGGGAAGGAGGATAGACAAAGGGGTTGAAAGGCTCCATGTTATGTCCAACTACATCCGGATCTCGGCTTGAGTGGCCATTTAATGCTGCATGCAGGTGGGCCTACGTTCGCTTCAAGTGAGCTTGGAATGGTGCGCTATCCATCATCTGGTAGGTCCGAACGCCGTCATTCCGTTGGGTCACCATTAATTGTCTCGGTGTTCACCCACATCTGAGTAGAAAAATCCATTTGTTATTATACTATTACAAATTTATTATATTATAATTGTTTTAAAAACTTAAATTTATGTAAGTGAATTAAATTATATAAATTATTAAATTTATTAATAATATATATTTTAAATAATTAAGTGTAAAACTAATTGTTAATTAATTTTATAAATAACTCGATTATATTTATTGAATATGAAGGGACAACTTTCAAATATTGTACCCATAAAATAAAATAATCATAGTTGATAGTGCTATCAAACCCTTAAATAAAAACTCTTAGTGCCCAGATTTTACAGTTATTGTTGGTGTCATTCCTAAACATCATATCAAACCAATGTAATTAAGTTGAGTATGCTATTAACTTTTTTAGTTGTATGTGAGTTACCTATACATCATAATCAAACCAGTGTAGTTAAGTTGATTATACTATTAACTTATTTAGGTGTATGTGAATTACCTATATAAGATGTAATGTATATAACCATTAGTTGAAACTTGTGTCATTATTATACAATCTCTAGAAATTGTTTAACTTCAAATCGAACTATTCCTCAGATTTAATAACAAAATAAATTCGTACGAGATACAACACAATTGTCAAGAGAATGTTCCTATAACTTCAACGACTATGTATTTAAAATTTAACTATCATGGTTGTGATCCATCATCGTGATGTGTGGATGATATTTCTTTTGGTCACATAAAGTTATCCGATAGAGTTATACATCTCATATTAGTGGATCCCATATCGGCCGGTGACAATTGATGAAATCGGTGTTGAAATATTTGGCCAAAGATAAGTGTCCGAGTCCGGATGGCTGGATGATGGAATTGTTTTTACATTTTTTTTTTGACTTTATGGGTCCGACGCTGTTGGAGATACTTGAGGAATCACAGGTCACGAGGGGTATCGTTGGCTCATTAAATTCGATCTTTATTGCTCTCATCCCAAAGTTAGTATTAAGTTGTTGGAGATACTTGAGGAATCACGGGTCCCGAGGGGTATTGTTGGTTCATTAAATTCGACCTTTATTGCTCTCATCCCAAAGTTAGTATTAAAGCTTATTTTCTTTGCAAACTTCAAACCGATATTGTTGTGCAATATCATTTATAAATTTATATCCAAAACCATTGTGGAGTTTATCAAGGGGATTTTTTCGGTCCACATCTCCAAGGAGCAGTTTGGGTTTCTCAATGACAAATTTATTCATGATGCCATTGCCATCACGCAAGAGTGCATTCACACCATACATTCCAAGAGTATGGAGACGGTTGTTATGAAAATAGATCTACAGAGGGCATATGACCACGTGGACTAGTCCTTCCTCACGTTTGTGCTTCAGAAGATTGGGTTGGATATACTCAATGTGGAGTGAATCATGCCATGCGTGATGGGGGCATTGTTTGTTGTACTTATAAATGGGTACCCTTCCAATTTATTCTAGGTCAGGAGGGGACATAAGCAAGGATGTTCCTTATCACCTTTACTCTTCATTAGTGATGGATGGCATAAGCAGGAAGATACACGCTGCGAAAATATTGGGGAATTTTAGTTGTTTGAGAATGACAAGGGAGGTCAGTGTTTCTCACCTTTTCTTTGTTGATGACATACTTACTTTTGGGATTATATCCATGTCTCAGTGGATGATATTGCACGATATATTTCATCGATATGGTAAAGCTTCAGGTTTACTTGTGAGTGGGTATAAATCAACCTTTCTTTTCTCTTGCAGAGATCATTGAATCAAAGATTGACTACATTGCATATTATTTTGGCATTGGCTTTAGGCCACTTAAGAAGGGGTTTACATATATGGACTTTAGACTAAACCCAAACAATTACAAGTTTGGAGATTGGGTATGGTTTCTGACAAAGTTCCATAACAAAATTATTCGTTGGCCTCACCATTGATTTACTCTTGGTGGTAGATACACTCTGGTACAAGTCGTCCTACAACAGTTGTCTACTTAGTAGGCACACTTATTTTCTCTTCTAACACATATTATCTCTAAGATATGTCCTATATTATCCCATTTCCTATGGGTTAGTGCTGATATGGGTCGAAATTTTCATCTAGTCAAATGGGAATCTATTTCCAAACCAAAGATACTTGGAGGATGGGGAATTCTCAAAAACAAAAATTTTGGCTGGTCCTTGCTTATAAAATCTCTTTGGAGGGCTTTATTTGGAGTTGGAATATGGGGGGAGATTATTAAGGCAAAGTATCTAAAAAAGAAGGGCCTTCATTGAGTAGCTCAAAATTGGCGAGATAGGTAAGAAGAAGGGATCATACATTTGAATGAGCTTCCAAATGATCAAATCCTGATTTCTAACAAGGATACATTGGTATTTCGGTATAGGTAATAATATTATTATTGGTCAAAATCACATTATGGGTGTTTGCAATGAGAACCTCCTATTTGAAGTGACTATCAACACATTACATCAAAGGGGTATGTTCTACCTATCATAGGTAATTATTAGATGGAACAGGTCTCACCTGACCTAGAAAATGGTTGTGGAGATTGACTTACATGGAGAGAACACCCTGGAATGGAATGGTTTTGTCCGGGATCTCAAACGGGTTGGGTTATGTAGAAACTTGAGGGATGACTTGTTGATATGGAGTGGTATGCTACGGAAAGGCTACATTGTGGTAGCATAAAACTATACGTATATAATGGGTAATATATACAGTTTTATTACTGTCCCTTGGTTCCTCTACATTTGGAAGTGGAACATTCCTTTGATGATCATCTTATTCACCTTGTTAGTATGCATTTGGAAGTAGAACATTCCTTTGAAGATCATCGTATTCACCTTGTTAGTATGCCACAATAAGATATTAACTTGGGATAATCTCAAAAAGTGGGGATATTATGGACCAGGATGGTGTCCCCTTTATGGTGTTGCTGGTGAGTCTGTTTCACATATTTTTCTTTATTGTAATATCACACAATAGATTTGGTCGCAGGTTCCCTCTTTTTGTAGGACCCCTTATCAACAATTTGATTTTGTCAAATCATGTATTCGATGGTGGACATCCATACATGGACAACATAGATACATTCCCCTATTGGTCATATGGGAAAATTGGAGAGCGTGGGACGATTTCATTTTTGATGGAGTCCAGACCAATCGCCTCTGGATTTTCTCAAAGATTCTCACTTGGTTGGATGCACAGCAATGATGGTTCTGCCCAGCAAGGACGGTGTGGATGCAGGGCTAGGCTCAATGTTGATGAAAAGGAACACCGAAAGATACATTCGTATGTTAGGACTGGTACAAATTCTAGGGCAAAGACATGCGCTTTGTGGGGGATTCTCTAGTTTTCCAGGGAGAAATATCTACAGACCATCCATCTCTATGGTGATTCCAAGACTCTTATTGATGGTATCTTAGATAACACATCTTATGATCCACCAGACCTTCGGGGTTGGATGGATCCTATTAAAACTCTTATCAGATCTCTCGAGGACTTTCACATTCAACATGTCTACAGGGAAGCAAACAATACTATAGATACACTATCCAAAGCTAGACTTCATGCCGATGAAAAAGCCATTAGATACTGCCACTTTTTGGATGAGGTAGTATTTGATGAGGGCTCCATATGTTTTCCATAGTGAATGACTACCTGGAGATTTCGTGGTGTCCTTTAATGAATATGTGATATATGTTCTGACAGGCTTATTTTTGTGTTGAAACATCTTAGCTATATTTATGATGCACATATCATATTTAGTTATTGTCTGTTATTTTCTCCCTATGCATGACTGCTGCGAAAAAAATTGTATTGCTATTTTGGATGATGTATTTTCTTTTCTGTCGGTGGATGGATATATGGTGATCTCTTATGATCGAAGCTTATGTATTGGTTTACCTTATTAATAATAAAACTAGTAGTTTTTTTCTTCTGAGAAGAGATTCCTTTGATTCGATACTTCATTTATCAAAGTGATTGGAAAGGAGATTTTAGTTATAACTTTAAATTACTAAGCTCACA
>APFE030103021.1:7857-20620 GCA_000404065.3 Pinus taeda | reverse complement strand
GAAGTTGTTCATCAGGTGTAGAATTTTTGTGATAATTCTAAACTTCTTGTACCTTCGACCGAAGATGCAATAAATGTCATAAGGAATGTTGATTCAAATGTTGAGAAACTTGACACTAAAATGCCTGATTCTAACATTCATGAGTCCAGTAGCCCCAACGAAAGAGAAGGTAATGACTTTCGTAATGAAGGAGAAATTTGGGTTGGTAGATTGCTTGCAGTGAAATATTTGAATGGTGCTTTAGATGATGCCTCAAAATTTGTCAAATTGAATGCAAATTGCCAATTTCACAACATCCTTTTAGATTATGAAGGTAACACAATGTACTTTAGAACTGGTGGCCTTTCATGAAATCTTAATGATGGCAATTATGTATTTGTTGGACGATAGGACCATACGGTGAAAATTAATGAGCAACGAGTTGCAATTGAGGAGATGGAATGCATTTTGATGTAGCAGATGTTGTGGTTTCTTTTCATCTTGGTAAAGATGACAACATCCATATCATAGCTTACATTGCCATAAAAGGAACTGATCAGTTTTTTATGTCTGGTTTTAATGAGAAAGAAAAGTTCCATGGCCACTTGAATGCAGACAATGGAAAGACTTGTATGCCTCATTGAGGAGCTAGTTAGAGGAAAGATTACTGGTTGTAATGATCCCTTACAGTTTTTTTTTTTTATTGTAGCATTTCCAGTACTTTCTTCTAGAAAGATTGATTATGCATCATTGCTTGAAGTCGAACCATTTGTCTTGGAAACAGAAAGGGATTCTGATGGAATCCATTTATATGCAAAAAACTTATCCAACATGAAATTGTACAAAATAAAATAGTAAGGAAGCTACTATTGATGCAGAGATATCAATGAATCTAACATAACAAATTTGAATGTTGGTAGAAGGGAACGAAAGCTTAATCTTCCCAATTTGAATTCATTGAAAGTTGAGTTAGATACAGTGCATTCATGCACTGGATATGTATCATTGGATGTGAGCTATATCGATAATGCTGGTAACAATGTGAGTACAACAGATCACGAGTTTTGTGGGTTGGATAATAGTGCAATGATTATTGAAAATGTAAGGCCATGTCATAGCAGTTGGCTTGAGACAGGCAATTGTGACAACCTTCTTGAGGAATGTAAAGATTATAATGTAGTTTCCAATGTCATTGTCAATAGTGAAAGAATAACAAAACAATTGACAATCAGAGAGAATCAGAAGGGTCAAGAAATTGTAGAGGATAATAGTGGGAAAATCCATTTCCTTTCTTGTTTGGACAGGGATAAGCAACACAAGCATGGAAATGAAATGCTTGTCAATGAAAGTCTAGTTCAGGATGATAGCCAGAAAAGTGAAGATACAAAAGCTTTAAATAATTTCTTACAACATACGAATGATTCTAATCAAATTGGCACTTTACAATCAAGTTTGACAGCTTCACCTTTAAAACCTCTCAATATAGAGGAACCTATTGACTGCATACAAAGGAACCTGTTGACTACTATAGAGACAAATGTAGAATTCAAGGCCAGACTTTGGAAACTGTAGAAGAGATTGGAAATGAGGACAAAATACCTACCAAACACCTCAGAAGCAATAAGGTGCAAAAACCTAATGTTTCACTTGGAAGAAGCCTTGGTAGATATTGAACAATAGATTGAGTTCAGCGACTTCAAATTTACTCTGTCCAATCCGTAGATGCATGATCAAAGTTGGGTGTAAACATAACCAGTTTTCCTAGAGTCATATTAGTGGATGGGGACTGAGAAAATCTATCAAGCATAAGATTCATCGATTTTGAATTGGAATTTTCTTTTATATTTAGTATAGTCACAACAACGACACCAAATGCAATCGTACTTGCTGCAGATATTACAATTATTATAGAAACACTTTTGCAGATATTAAAATTCTACAGATATTCTTGCAATCTTAGCTTCTGCAAATATCACAATTCTGTTGTGTATATATCTAATCACATGAATTCCTCCTCTCGTTGGACTCGCTCTTGTATTTTGATTTATAGCTATTGGGTTAGGCATAACCATGGGACAAGTAACATTAACTCCCGATCCACATAGGCCTGCATTGTCTTTGAAATAAGTATTCTTTAATGTGTTGAATATACGTCTTGTTGATATCCTCCCTTTAAGTTTGTTGTGTGAAATGGTTATCCATAATAGATGACCCAAGTTCCCTAATTGCTAGGGTAATTCTCCAGGCTACTGCATTTGTTATCACATATCTTGTTAATAATGTTGTGGAAAAGACAGGACGTGAAAATGGAAAAGCTTTAGCATGGGAGAATTCTTTCATTCATTTAGTGAAAGAAGAGCTTATTCCAATGGCAAAATTGCACAATCTTACTCTTGCATTTTCTGCAGAAAGTTCTGTGCAGGAAGAACTTAAGAGGGAGAGCACTGCTGATGTTGTAACCATATTGATCAGCTACATTGTCATGTTTGCCTACATATCAGTGACACTGGGTGATATTTCACCACACTTTTCACCTCTTTATGTTTCATCGAAGGTGTTATTTGGTTTGTCAGGGGTTCTTGTTGTCGAAGGTGTTACTTCTTCCTCATCCTTCCTATTCTTGACCACCCAATCCTTTTCCAAGGGTTTTATAGATTACAGATTAGATAAAAAAATGCATTGCCATCGACTGACCCGAGCCCTCATCATATGGTCGCCAATTTTCTCTAAACATTTTAGAAAAACTCTGCACTACAAGCCAACGTGAGTTCATTTTAAATGGACCCTGCGCGTTTGTGCTTAGGATGCCAAACACTCTTGTTTGTTTGGGATTAGGATGCTAACGCCCTGAAAAGATGTCTTGTTTATGGTTAACACGGATATAACTGAATGAATATGCAACTGTTCGTACTTCAAAGTTCAAAGAAGCTTTTAACTACTTAGGCATTAAGACTTGCTGACAGGCAGAGGCATTCTCATGGATAACTAAATGTATAAAGAAAAACAGAAAAGATTTTTACCCTGGGAAAGAAATGGGCACCACAGCTACCATACATGAAAATACCATACATGAAAATGCTCAGATGTTTGAAAAAATCAATTGCTCCATAGGAATTTTCTATTGGGGGATATTGCAGGAAATGTGTTTCTGCCATATCTGCCCCTACAATAGCAATATTTCTATGTGTTCAAGTCACCTCCAACAAAGACACCATATCAATCCATAAGATGAGATTACCAGACATTGGTGAGAACAGTCCATTGGTGACTGGCAATGAATACTGTAGACATCCGAATAAAGACACACAATGATTTATCTGCCAAAGATGAGATAACAGGACAAATAATTGGCTATCAATAATTCATTGGACAGTATTGCAAGACATTGCCGTTTGTCAGTGGATGACTTGGTGGTTATATGCTCTATTTTCTCTCAAAAAACCAATGCTTATAACTGAACCAGTTCTCGATATATTGAATCTGTTGTACAGGCTTGAAATGCATGTGAGCCATTCTTCATAGAAACAAGCAAACCCATCCTCTTAGCAGAGGAAAATGATAAAAATCAATGGTTCCAACATGGAAATTCAGAATACTTGGGTGCTTTGAAGAAAGAGTTTACTCACAATCAACCGTCTTCGTAACACAGAGTAACCTCCCGTTTTTATAATTCATGTAAACAACCACCCTTTAAATGCCTGAAAGAAATTTCTCACGAGAAGCAGATATAATTCAGGTATAGCGCATTCATTGAAAAAGTGATGAGAATTATTATTAGGAATTTTACCTGCGATTGAAAAAAAAAACCAGAGATTGAAGTTTGCAGCAGTACCTTTTGACAATAGAATTGACAACGCTATTGAGGAGTGAAGCTGCTTGGCAAGTTGGCTCTGATCTGTGATGGGTGAAGCTGCTTGGCAAGTTGGAATATTTATGTTTAATTGGAAGGAAACTAACAGTGCACTGCAGTGAACTAACAGTCAACTGTGACTGCGAATTAAACTAGACTTAACTTCCAGAAAACTAACCATTAATTGCTATTTAAACTGAACATGGACATTTTCAATGAGATGATGCTACATGGCTATTTGTGATTGGTTAAAATAATTTTTAAGGGTCAACGTGCGTCGACGGGGTTTGAACCCTCAACCTCCCGCACTACAGTCCACGGACTTACCACCATGCCACGAATGTATTTCCTAACACTCTATGGTCATGGGTTTTATTTAAATTCAATTGGTTTCTGATCTCTCTTACTTAGTCTTCATAGAGTTTTGGTCTCTTGTCTAACACTCCACTTAGTCTATGAAATAGAATTGTACTCTCTATTTACACTATGAAAGAGCATTAAATGAGATCAATAAGGGTTTTGAGGGGGTTTTCCTTTAGATTTATTTTGTTTTCTTGCATCATTCTAAACCCAAGGTTAGACTAATATCAAATTTAATTCTTTTAGGCTTTTTCTCAACCATAAAATCTTCAAATTCACTTCGCATAGGTGGATTTGTAGTCTTTTCTAAGGGCCATAAATCCTACTGGATTTGATTCCCATTAATGACATTAGGGTTGGGTATATCTCTGTCATCATTGTCTTGTGGCCCTTTTTCTTTTTTTGCCTACTATTGTGAGTGTAAGTATGGTCTTAGGTTTTGGGTGTATTTTCCTTTTGCTTACTTTGGTTTTTTTCCTTTGATTTCATAATAATTTTTATTTTTATTTGTTAATATATTTCGAAGTGATAAAGGATAGAGTTGTGAGGACTATATTCATACTGAATTGGAAATTTATTACTCTTATCTAGATATTTTTCATCAATAGTAAGGATTTCATGTTCATAATTATTCATCTCTTTCTTTGAAGAAAGTCAAAAACTCCACCAAGTTTAACTTTGAACAACCCTAAGTTAAAAAGAAACCACTAAAAGAAATGATTAATAAAATTTATCGAACATTTTTCATTTCCCTGCTGGCACACCATTATTATCTTAGAATCTTAGGGCCTTGGAATAGTTTGGTGAGGACACTCTCCAAGGCCATTAAAATAACACTAGAATATTGAGTTATGGTGTGCAAATCCATTTACAATTATTCGTTGCCATGGGACCCCTTATAACACAATGGTAAAGCACTTGGTCACACAGGAAGTAGTGGGGTGATCATCTCACTGCATATAGACTTGGTGGTTTGGTCTACATACATGCAAGGGTCTATTTTGGGAGGATATGGATTCATACCCTAGTACCCTTGTTTGTGGACCCAACCAATGATTATTACCCTAGTTTATTTGGTTGTAGGTGGTAACCCTAGTGGCCATAATATTAGGACTTACATAGGAAATGGTGAGTGGTACATACTTATTGTACCTCAGACAAAGGTTGGTCAGTACTTACTTGGATCCCCCAGAAAGGGTGCCCATGCATAATTAAAGGTACTTGAGCTAGGTCTAGAACCATTAGGAAGGAGGGAAGTGTAACCATACTATCTATATCTTTGTGGTTGAATTGGGCCCTAAACAACCAAGATCTAACTAATGGAAGACTCCTTTGATCAATTGGCCTTCTTGCTTGCTCAAATTTGTTAGGTCTTTGTTGTTTGCTTGAGTCTAGCTATACTTAGGTTAAATTCATTTTTATTCATGCACATCCTTTACAAACATAATGGATAGGTTTATTCCACATCATTCTCATCATCTTAAAAGAAGGGCATTTCTCCAATACATAGGATCAACCAGACTACTACCATAGACTTACCTACCTCAGGGGCCACATTGGTTGGTTTTTAGTGGGATGAATATGTAGTCTACAAAGTAGTTGATGAAATTAAAGCACCTCATTCTCATTCCTCAATGGCCCACATTCCTTCACCCATTTTCCTAGGTGGGGGTGTAGACTTGACTAGATATTTCCACTCAAGTGGTATTTACCTAGAGTTAATTGTGGTTAGTGCTCATAAGATTGCATAACCTAGTGTGTCTACACCTAGTGTCACTAGAGCTACCCATGAGGAACCCTCCATACAGTGTCTCACTACCACAAGTCATGTGTTTACAACGCATGTTGAAACTATCTTTCCATTTGGAATAATAACCCACGACCTATTTTTCATCCACTTGGTACATCCAATATAGGTGACACCACATCTTTAAATATGGTCCCTTTGTTCAAATTTAGGAAAGGATCTAGTTCCATTATGAGTAGCATATGCAAGTTATTTGTAGGAGGTTCAAACCCTACATTCACATCTAGATCTACAAGTCCACCCCTTGGTCCTGGTATATCTACAAGTAGTTTGTTCACGCCTAATATTCAGTTCCATTTTGGTTGGAATAATACTACTAGGTTCATGTTGTTCCCTAGCACAATTTGAGGTATACACATTAATGATGGGTTTATAAATCCTTTGGGAAGTAAATCTTTAATGGGGTCATCTTTTCAAGGGAATACTTAATTTCCTTGGAATATCCAAGGTGATAGAGACAATATTCCTAGAAATGTGTTGTATCCTTGGGGTACTAACTAATTTGGTCAATATTTTGGTCCAAAAGGCTTTAATCTTGGTGCACCTTTTGGTCTTGGAGGCCCACAACATTTCAAGAGTCCCTTTTCCACTGAGGGTCCACCTGCTAGGTTAAATAACCCTTATGATATCACCATGGGTGTTGAATTTTACCCCTCTAGTAACCATGCCTCCTCAAGTACCCATTCTACTTTTAGAAACCATGCCATGGGTTGATTATAAGATATGGGATGTAAGTATCATCACCTCCTCCGTAGAAATTGTTCCATTCTCCTTTCTTGGAAACCCTTAAATTTCTTGATCTATCAAAGTTAACGAATGATCTTGTCAAGCATAATCCTACATGGCTAGTGGTCCCACCTAAACTACCTACTAACATCCCAAAATTTTATGGTAAGCCTAGGGAATACCTTGCAACAGATATAATCATTTATCATTTATGGTGCTCTTCAAAATCCTTCATGGATGATATAATTTGGTTGTGAATTTTATAAATTAGTCTCATCGATGGTTCTTCCAAATGGTACAATGGTTTTAAAAGTACAACCTCTGATAAATTTATGTATTTAGCATAGGATACATTCAATCACCATCAACTTCCTATTAGGTACAAAATAGGAATGGACATACTCACTAACTTCCACTAAGACACCTCAACCAACATCTCTAATCACATCCACAAGTGGAGATGAAGAATCTTTTTGTTGAGAACCAATTTCCCTAATGAATTATTGCATGAATGGTTTACCAAGTCACTATTACCTTGGATTTTTGAATGCATAGAAAAGTTATGATCCCAAATCGAGGAACAAACAATCATTCACACCCACCAACTCAAATTGATATCTAGTCATGAATGCACACTATATGAAATCATCCTTAATTCTCCTCATTCATTCAATGACGTTTCAAAACCCAAGCCAATATCCAATGTTGGATGGTGTGATGGGGTCCATTTCCTTAGGAAACATAAGCTAGCTAACCAATTAGGTGGGCCAACTAAACATCACTTCTAGTGCCCTGACTACTAATCCAACCACTAAAACTTCTAGTTCTCTTGTTCATACCTCCAAGTTGAATATAATGCATTTCATGCCCTTGAATAATTCTCAGCAACCTAGAGGTAAGAAGAATAAAAACAATTCCAATAAACCTCATATCAATAAATAGGTGGAACCTCAAACTGAGTAAAATGTTTAGGGGGGCACCAAAGAGAAAAAGAAAAAGAATTTATTTCCTTGTAAGATTTGTGGGGAGGACCATATCCTCATGAGTTTTCCTAGATAGATGTGATCCATCTATACTTATCACAACAATTTTTTTCTCTTCAACCCATTGTCTTGACAAATCTATTTTCAGTTCAATAAAATAATATGATTGTGAATCCTCCACCTCCTCAACAAAGGTGGGGTGGGCACAATCCTCCACATGCTTCCTCATCATCCATGCATGACATATTTCTAGTTAATTAACATATCCACATCACTACTAGAGTGAAAAATTATGAAAATCCTGAGACAAGTCCTTCCACTTCAAAACCCATGGTCCTTATTCAGACCAATGATCCCCTTCACATTGAAAAATCATCATTTGGTACTATATTATGACCTGACAAAGGCACAATTCTAAAGACAACACATAACCCCAATGCGAGGATTACTCAAAAAATAAACCATTATTAAGGAATTGGCCTAAGCACTCGCTACCATGTTAACTTAAAGTTTTCCAAAGTTTCCATATGCAATGAAATATGCTCTTAAATACCATTGTTCGACTAGATCCCTAAAATTTGAATCTCATCACATTTGATCCCACATCATGGAAACCTGATCTTCCGCATCATTTGGCCTTCCATATAATGGTTCACACTTTTGGATGACATGTTCATAGGCCAATATTGAACAAAAAATCATCTACTTGTATTATTTTATCAAAGTGTTGGAAATATATTTGATCTCCAACCTTTTAATTAATGAAATTTTTGTTAAAGGCCTTCAATGGGAACATCCTCGAACCTCACTAGGGTTTTTATTTCTTTTTCTATTGAGATCATGGGAAAAATTATATCAATTTAAGCCAAAGGAATTGATGCCCCATTAGATTACAATCTCTTTCTTGGGAAAACCTAGTTCTATGCCATGATGGTTATTGTCTCATTAGTATTTTTTTTCATGATGTTCCATAATTAGGGTAAGATTGTAACTTTCAACTAATTGACCTTTTGCAATCCTCACTTGAATTTCCATGATAGCTAGTGACTTCCATTTGTAGGGGATTCCTCTTTCACTTTTGAAATCATTGGAGAAGGGATGTTCAAATACTCTTCATTGATGGGCACCCTTCCCCTAACTCCTCCTTATTCATCACACTCTTCCAACTATATAAACATGATCTCTTATATCACCAATGGATCCCCTGAACCTACTACTCCTTGGGTGGTGCCTAATAAATATGATATCATGGGGGAATAATGCCAACTTTTGTGGAAGTGATTACCTCTCAAGAAATCTTTCTAACATCTACTGACCTTGGTTAGAAAATCCATCCTAATATGGAATATGATTAGGATACTCTTCGCACATGGGTTGTCACTCCATCAATTTCATATGACTCCCTTGATATTGATTTTCCTTCAAACAAGCCCATCTTGGAGTACATGAATTCACATGATAATCCAAAGGAGAATACACCTATAATTCCTTTATTCCCTCGAATTCAAAAATGGTATAGCTTGGTAAAAAAAAACCTTTCACTAAACCAAGGGTCATTTCCTAGGCCATCCAATAAAGTACCACCCTTGGACTGAGTCAAATATAGGATTTCTAGCATGGAACTTGCCACTAGACTATGCACTCTAAACTCCCCCACTTAGTGTCTTATACCTACATTGGGTCTTGATCATCCTCATCAAGGAATTTTCTTACCTCATGAGACCATTCATCCTTTATGTATTCGGGTCATTCTTAATAATGTTATGGTTCTAGGTTATCATTGGAAGCATCAACCTTTATGAACACGGAAATTCAACTAGATATGGCATGCTCCCCTCATGGCGTGTCTTACGTTACCAACAACCCCACATGAGTTCATACATGTCAATTTCCATCCTTAGCCTATGGTTGGAAGTGGGCATCACATTGCATAACTTGTTAGATTGTGTCATGGTTTATAATCATATTGCAAATAGAAAATGTTAGGTTGGTTAAAATCAAGTGACAAGAGAATTTTGGTTAGCTAAAGGGTGTTAGTTGTAACTCTAGGTAACAAAGATTTGATTTGAAATCGACAGAACAAGATCAACAGAAAAGATGGGAAATCTAGTAAAACTACAGGAAATGTACATGAAATAATAATTAAAAAGAAAACCACGGGAAATACGCAACACATGATAATGAATGTATATAATAAATACTTTGAGAAGCTTGTTGTCCTAATGTGGATTAAAGTTGTGAATGAATAACAACTTGAGATAAGTTGATATAATAAAGTAAACAAGAGTAAAAGCACGTTAAATTTTAGGGGTGATATAATAAAACGGTAGGACATTATATAACAAGATCAAATGATACAATTGTAATTGTGATGAGAACTTTAAACTATGTCCTTGTTGGTTTGATGCAAAGACACAATTAGCTCATCTACTGCCTTCGCGGCTCCACCACGGTTCTGTGGTGTTGAATGTGACCGGGGCTAGGACTTGTGCCACGACCCCTCCCCTAAATGCAGAAACCAATTGAATTTAAATAAAACGCATGACCATAGAGTGTTAGGAAACAAATTCGTGGCATGGTGGTAAGTCTGTGGACTGTAGTGCGGGAGGTTGAGGGTTCAAACCCCGTCGACGCTCGTTTCCCCTTCAAAATTATTTTAACCAATCACAAATAGCCATGTGGCATCATCTCATTGAAAATGTCCACGTTCAGTTTAAATACCAATTAATGGTTAGTTTTCTGGAAGTTAAGTCTAGTTTAATTTGCAGTCGCAGTTGACTGTTAGTTCGCTGCAGTGCACTGTTAGTTTCCTTCCAATTAAACATAAGTATTCTAGCGTGCGGCTGAAGAAAGAACTAGCATAACATAGCAGAATAGAGGGGCTGAAGAAAGAACTAGCAGAACATAGCAGAACAGAGGGTATTGTGAGAGTGCTGTCAAAGAAAAACACCCGTTGTCAAGGATTTAAGCAGAAGCCCGAGAGCAAACCCATCATAGATCAGAGCCAACTTGCCAAGCAGCTTCACCCATCATAGATCAGAGCCAACTTGCCAAGTAGCTTCACTCCTCAACAGCGTTGTCAATTCTATTGTCAAAAGGTACTGCTGCAAACTTCAATCTCTGGTTTTTTTTTCAATCGCAGGTAAAATTCCTAATAATAATTCTCATCACTTTTTCAATGAATGTGCTATACCTGAATTATATCGGCCTCTCGTGAGCAATTTATTTTAGGCATTTAAAGGGTGGTTGTTTACATGAATTATAAAAACGGGAGGTTACTCTGTGTTACGAAGATGGTTGATTGTGAGTAAACTCTTTCTTCAAAGCACCCAAGTATTTCGAATTTCCATGTTGGAACCATTGGTTTTTATCATTTTCCTCTGCTAAGAGGATGGGTTTGCTTGTTTTTATGAAGAATGGCTCACATGCATTTCAAGCCTGTACAACAGATTCAATATATCGAGAACTGGTTCAGTTATAAGCATTGGTTTTTTGAGAGAAAATAGAGCATATAACCACCAAGTCATCCATTGACAAACGACATTGTCTTGCAATACTATCCAATGAATTATTGATAGCCAATTATTTGTCCTGTTATCTCATCTTTGGCAGATGAATCATTGTGTGTCTTTATTCGGATGTCTACAATATTCATTTCCAGTCACCAATGGACTGTTCTCACCAATGTCTGGTAATCTCATCTTATGGATTGATACGGTGTCTTTGTTGGAGGTGACTTGAACACATAGAAATATTGCTATTGTAGGGGCAGATATGGCAGAAACACATTTCCTGCAATATCCCCCAATAGAAAATTCCTATGGAGCAATTGATTTTTTCAAACATCCGAGCAATTTCATGTATGGTAGTTGTGGTGCCCATTTCTTTCCCAGGGTAAAAATATTTTTTGTTTTTCTTTATACATTTAGTTATCCATGAGAATGCCTCTGCCTGCCAGCAAGTCTTAATGCCTAAGTAGTTAAAAGCTTCTTTGAACTTTGAAGTACGAACAATTTCATATTCATTCAGTTATATCCGTGTTAACCATAAACAAGACATCTTTTCAGGCTGTTAGCATCCTAATCCCAAACAAACAAGAGTGTTTGGCATCCTAAGCACAAACGCGCAGGGTCCATTTAAAATGAACTCATGTTGTCTTGTAGTACAGAGTTTTTCTAAAATGTTTAGAGAAAATTGGCGACCATATGATGAGGGCTCGGGTCAGTCAATGGCAATGCATTTTTTTATCTAATCTGTAATCTATAAAACCCTTGGAAAAGGATTAGGTGGTCAAGAATAGGAAGGATGAGGAAGAAGTAACACCTTCGACAACAAGAACCCCTGACAAACCAAATAACACCTTCGATGAAACATAAAGAGGTGAAAAGTGTGGTGAAATATCACCCAGTGTCACTGATATGTAGGCAAACATGACAATGTAGCTGATCAATATGGTTACAACATCAGCAGTGCTCTCCCTCTTAAGTTCTTCCTACAAAGAACTTTCTGCAGAAAATGCAAGAGTAAGATTGTGCAACTTTGCCATTGGAATAAGCTCTTCTTTCACTAAATGAATGAAAGAATTCTCCCATGCTAAAGCTTTTCCATTTTCATGTCATGTCTTGTCCACAACATTATTAACAGGATATGTGATAACAAATGCAGTAGCCTGTGAATAGTTAACAGGATATGTGATAACAAATGCAGTAGCCTGGAGAATTACCCTAGCAATTAGGGAACTTGGGTCATCTATTATGGGTAACCATTTCACACAACAAACTTAAAGGGAGGATACAAACAAGACGTATATTCAACACATTAAAGAAGACTTATTTCAAAGACAATGTAGGCCTATGTGGATCGGGAGTTAATGTTACTTGTCCCATGGTTATGCCTAACCCAATAGCTATAAATCAAAATACAAGAGCGAGTCCAACCAGAGGAGGAATTCATGTGATTAGATATATACACAACAGAATTGTGATATTTGCAGAAGCTAAGATTGCAAGAATATCTGTAGAATTTTAATATCTGCAAAAGTGTTTCTATAATAATTGT